>JAOWBL010000517.1:0-17386 GCA_028564865.1 Zenarchopterus dispar | reverse complement strand
TCATAGTGTGTATATATATATATATATATATATATATATATATATATATATATATATATATATATATATATATATATAAAAGCGATAGTTGTCTTCACATTTGGCCCGATCAGTGGTGTGTTTTTCAAGTTTGTTTCTCTCCATTACCAAACTTGAGGATAACGTGATCCTTAAGCTTGCTTTTCTTTTTACAGAAATACTCCAATTCTTATGACATGTTCATGAGGGGGGAGGAGATCCTGTCTGGTGCTCAGAGAATCCATGATGCTCAGCTGCTAACTGAAAGGGCTGTCCATCATCAGATTGGTATGCTCAAAGAAGGTGGTGCTGGGTTTAAGGCCAAAGTGATTGTAGATTTATCTCCTTCTATAATTGACCAATGACACAGCAGCACAATATTTGTTAGATTGCTTGTTAGTAATGCTGGAAGAAATGAGCAAATTGTTATAAGCTATTTTTTTTTCTTCACAACTGTTATCCTTTTTGAAAATACTCTAGATCTGGAGAAGATCAAGTCATATATTGATTCCTTCCGCTATGGCGCTCCTCCACATGGTGGTGGAGGTATTGGTAAGGAATACATCTGTTTTTGGCAAATGTGGCAGAGACTGAGTATTTTGCAATTATTTTTATTCTCACTTTTACCGCAGAGCGCAGTCAGAATGATTCCAGATATCTTGCAAAACAAAATACATACTAAATTGTCCTTTTTCACAGGCCTTGAGAGAGTCTGCATGTTGTACCTGGGTCTCCACAATGTGCGTCAAACTTCCATGTTCCCACGTGATCCTAAGCGCCTGACACCTTGAATCCACTATTGTGTGGACAAACCTTCTCAAGCCTCTGGACTTTCACTCAAATATAAAATACAACTAATCCACAATCAACAGAGTTTGTAGAAAATAGTGCCACCTTCTGACTCTATGCTACTACAAGTTGACTATTGAGGAGAATGAGTCATCAGTAATAATTTGTACTTTGATCATCATGTATAGTTTTCCACCAACAATAAACAACAAATAAAGAGAGAATTGGCCAGTTGTTCTGGAAAGCAGCACAGACTTGGTTCATGTTCTTGTTAATGAGTCAATGTTTGAGATTTTAAATCCAGAGATGTTAAAAATACTGTTAATACAGATCAGAGTCCTTCTTACTACAAGCATAGATGTTGGACTAATGACTGTGGTGTCCAGAAGTATGCCTGTCACTACATATGTTTGTAAGTAATTAATTTAAATAAACACTGACAATAAAGAACATTCTGAATTGCTTTGGCTTCATATTTTGTAAAGGTAGAGTTAGATAGCTTTTACTCAAAAGAATGCCTCTTAATTAAAACAGACATTATTAGATTTTATAGAATTACTAGTTCAGACTTTCAACATTTCTTAGCATCAACACAAATATTAAAATAAACTATGCAAAAATTGAAAGCCAAAGTATCTCTTCATTCATACATGGCCACTTGAAAACCTTAATCGTCATCAGCCCTGTTTCAAACAGTGCAGCAGTCAAATGGCTCCTGTGTTATTGGTAGATACGTAATAATACAGCAAGTCAAGGGTGTGTGTGTGGTGGGGGTGGACTGAGGGGGGTTTAGTAGTTGAGTTAACAAGAAAAAAAAAACAAGAACAAAACTGCCCTTTGGATTTATGTCTGGACCTGCTCACTCAGAGTCCAGACATAAATCCCACAAAAATACTTTGCAGTGATATTGAGAGCTGTTCACCAGACATCCTACATGTTGAAGCAATTTTTTAAAGAGGAATGGTCAAAATTTCTTTCTAACCCTAGGTCTGATCTTGAACTCCTTAAAATAAAGTCATTGGTACCAAGAGAGATTTGACTAATGCTTAACTCCAAGGGTTTGCTCACTTTTGACTCCAACATTGTATATGTTTCATAGATGTGTCCAATCCTGTGCCATTTTGAAGTGGATAAAAGGACAATAAATTAAAAACATAAGCACATTGTGTTTGTCAATTATTGTGAACTAGATGGTGATCATATTTTATGGCAAGTTAACAAAGAAAACCATTTAATTTGAGTCCAAAATTGTAACTTGCAAATTGTCATTTCCTGAGCACAGTCATAACTTTTGTGTAATGAGTAATTACTATTTTACCAATCCAACATGAAGACTTAGCTCCTTGGACAATTTCCATTCAAACCAATAACAATTATTTCATCTTACTGTTTTTCGTGCAAGACTGTTGAAGCACAAAGAGCCTTGTCGGCATTAACATTTTGCAAATTACTCTGTAATTCAATATAATTATGCCCTTTTGTTGTTCAACATCCTTGCAATACTAAGTTGAAATGCAGTCTTTAAATTCTTGTCAGAAGAGACCCACCATAGTGTAAATGATGGCTCCAATTGCAGCATAGAGCATATGCAGCGAAAGGACCTGTTGAGTGAAATAAGAAAGGTGTCTGAATGTAAAACTGGAAAAGAAATATACTCTTATAAGCTGCTGCTGTCACTCACACTAAGAAATGAGAACAGAGAGAATAAGTTACAGGGTATGAGTAGAGTCCTCACATGTTGGAAAGAGAGCACAATGGCTGTAACAATACAGAGAATCCCCCGCAGGAAGTGAAGTTCACCTGTGATGAGAAACAAGCCATTAAGAGGATGAAAGGGAACTTTAATATGGTTCTAGCCAGAAGAGGCAAAGTGAAAAATTTGAAAGAGAATAAGATTTTTAAAAAATAATAATGTTGGCTGGACATGACATGCACCACCAAAAAGATATTTCACATAAGTATCTTAAGTTGCATCAGACAGAGAAGTTGAATTCGCATCTTATCCTAAAAATGTTTCAAATATTTATAGGAACTCAAAGCCCTATTGTAATATGAGACAAATGAGTTCTTTACATAGACAACAAAGACATCCTCTGACAAGCCACAAGCTGCAGTGCATTTCCATTTACCTTGGTTTGGAAGCAAAGGATTGTCACTGCTGTACAGACTCCTGCAGTTATTCCCATGGCAAGAAACACTGCTTTTGTCTCATAATAGCTGCAAAAGACACGTGATTAAAATGAATTGACATTTTCCATGACATGCACCATGACATGCACCATGACATGCACCATGACATGCAAATTACTTTTTGAAATTCAAAAATTTTAGTTAAAATGAAAACCTGCGCTATCAGCAAGTTATCACTAAATTATTTAAAGGCTAACAAACTGAAATACTTGCTAACAGATAACATGCATAGAGATTATAATGAAACAAGATAAACAGTAAATGACTTGCTAAAACCTGAATGATAAAATTACACAACTGTTTTGTTTGTTTCTTATTTTTTATTATTTACTAGACTAAAACTTTCAGAATAAAAAAATAAAAGGCCTGGCAACATGGCAAAATCAGAATCTAAATAATTTAATTTGATTCAACTTCATTTATATGGGATCTATTACAACACAAGTTATCTCTAGGCACTTTCCAGAGACCCAGAACATGACCCTCAAGGAAATAAGGAAACACTGACAAGTATAAAACTCCCCTAGTGGGAGAAAAAGCTTTAACCCAAGCCACAGCAAGGAAAAACTCCCCTTTAAGAGCAAAGAACCCTTCAGCAGAAGCTGACTCATAAGGGTGACCTTCCTGCCAAATGCCAGCTAGGTAGAGGAAGAAAAGAGGAGGGAGACACGAAGAATGGATGAAGGATAGAAAGAAGAGGCACAGATGTATTGTCAATGGTACATAAGACTAAATATATTAGTAGTCATCATTTGTTAGCTGAAGAATTAAGAATTATATGTACTTATAACTGATACATGTATAGTGAAGTTCTTCATTACATGGGAACCACCTAATATCTATTTGTAACTGAAGAATCATGTGGAAGAGATTACAATGCACCAACACAGAGTGAATGGATTTTATTGTTATTTTGACATGTTATGTGCTGTAGTTTCTCCCTGTCAGTTGGAGCGAGAGACATCTCCTGTAAATGAAGCACATACTGAGGATGATTATTTTAACTGAGTTTTGAAATGGTAAAAGTTTGTGAAGTTTTAAAGGTTTGTGATGCTATGTACATTTCTTATCTCTTGTGTTGTCTTCCTTCTAGAGTGTTCAGATTAAAAGAGTTCCTGGAAGACTTGAACATCATTTAAAGGTTCCAGGACATATCGTGTTGATTGAGAAGGGGTATTAGTAATTTGTTAAGGGATTCCTAATATGGACAAATTCAAATGTTAATATACTTGATTCTCTTAGTAGTATTTAAATTAGTATAATAAATTACTGTTTAAAATACATTTGTTACATATACGTATATTTTTATGATTTGATGATTTGTGAATATCGATTTTCCCTGTTGTGTGGTATGGCTGGGGGTATTATGACATAATGGTAGCTCATAAAAGGGCTGTCAGTTGACATCAGGCAGAACTGTTGTTAAGACCTCCTGTCTGTGTACAGATGCTGTGGCGCATATTTTGTGATGGATGAATAAACACCTGATTGACCTGCACTTACCGTTGCCTCAAGCCTCTTTGTTCACTACTTACAGCCATCCTAACATGGTTAGTAGGTATACTACTGAGAGTACTATACAAACAGGTGTAGACATCAAAGACAGAGCGTGGAACTGCAGGTCAGCATGTTAGTATATATCCTACAAAGACTATATGTCTACATGTTTGAAGTACAATAAACCATTTATTCTCCTACAGTAACAAGAGAGAGAAACCCTTTTTTAAAATGTCCATATATGTCGTTTAGAAATATATTGTGTAAACGCTGAGACATGAAATAAGTGGACATCTGAGGGTACTTGAGAATACAGACATTTCCGGCCTTAGTATAAGTCAGTGATCACAGCAACACATAACTCAGAGGGAGGTCTTCAATTGCCCATCCCACTTCACTTACGGAGCTTAGACCTGTCACCAAAGCTTCAAACAAAAGTTTGAAACATACTGCCATGACGACTTTGTAACACAGCCAGCTTCAGCTGCAATGTGCAGAGACTGTAAAAAACAATGGATGTAGCACTAAGTCACATGATCCACTGGTTTTTTAAACATCAGTTTTGAAACCTCTTTTTCTTTGTATGGTACACACAGCACAGCCATATTCCATGGGAAGCTGGCAGGAACATGCCCACCGCATGTCAATCAAAGTTAGCTTTGGCTACCAGCTCCTTCTGCAGATCCCCACAGAAATATCTCCAGAGCTGCTGGAAGACGTTTACAGCAGAATATGCTGTTTAACATATTTTTGGCAATGAAATTAGTGGTTGGTTGCTTTGCTAAGCGTGGTAGCACAACAATTATGGATGAGGATGTGATAGTGGCTAGCCTTTGGCTGAGCCAACTGTATTAGAAACATATTTATTGCTTTCTATAAATTCTCCTGACATGGTACAAAAAAACCCCACCAGTTGTTATGGGTGTGAAATCAAATGATAAAGACTTAAACTTTTTTTCTTTTAAATCAGGCTGTATGTATGTTTATGTCTGCTTTAAAGTTTAACATTTTAAAATGGGAGTCAATTGATATTGACTCGCTTTTGGAGATAACCTCTAGTGGTCAGTCGAGGAACTACAACAAATCTTAGTTCAAGCATGACCCTGATTGTTAAAGATAGGTGGTTGGTGCTTGCCTGTTGAAAGCTTACTTTCTGGTTGCAGTCATTTCTGTCAAAAGACATTGTCATTAGCAACGATTTGTAATAGAAGTTTACATTTTTATTCCAGGGGAGTTTGAGAAAAGAAAACTAAGTTGACAGTGTTTTATATTGTTACTCAAATGCCTCTGATGACCGCTGCTCATGGAGACATAACTCTGACAAATGAATAAAACTCCTCAATGTATTAAAACCTAAACGTTCAGTTTTAAAACATGAATAACTGAAGCTGCTGTTGTGAACGTCAATGTATTAGCCTGTGTGTGATGTAGGATGTTGGAAGGGAAATGTATACTGAGTTGTGTCATGTTTCGCTATACATTCATATCTTTTATTTAAAAAAAGGAAAGGCAAAACTTTTAAAGAATAAAATTAATAAAAATAAAATGAAAGCAAGATTTAAAAATATTATAGAAAACCAAATAATTTCATGAATAAATATTGTTGTGCTACCAGCAGTAGTTGTTTTCTCAGCACTTTCCAGGCTATTGCAAATCACCTAATTTCCTGTGAGCCACTAGTTTGTAAAATAAAGAAACATGGGGTGAAAAAGGCACAAACATAAAGGGAAAATACAATTTTTATTTGTTTGTAGCCTATTAAAATTAATTCAGTACTCTTGATTGAAAACATATTTGAAACCACAAACAAGACAACAGATACATCTCTGAAACACTTTAATGAATGACTGCGATCTTTTGTTTCCATTATGGGAGAGAAAACACGACACATCCAAACTTAATCTTAATCTCAGCAGTCTTATCTATCATAGTGAGTCATGCTGATACACTGGACAGCTCATATCAATGTTAGTAGTGTCAGAGCCAACATGTTAGTAAATTAATTCAATAAAATTATAGTGTTGAGTACATTTTCTCTGTTGTATTTATATTTTATTTGTAGACTACAACTAGGCTCACTTATGTTATTAATAGGCCATTTTGATGTGATGCATTTCTTCTTGACTTTAATCGTGTTTTATTTGTAATACGTGATTTTATTGATAATATCCTTGTAATGGTTTGTATTGGGCCCTGCGATGGACTGGCAACCTGTCCAGGGTGTACCCCCGCCTCTCGCCTGCAATGGGCTGGGATTGACTCCAGCAGACCCCCGTGACCCAGAAATGGATTCAGCGGGGACAGAAAATGGATGGATGGTTTGTATTATCCGTTAACAGAGGTCTCTCCAAAAGACAAAAACCACAGACGATGACGTCATCCTATCGAGACAATCAGTGTCACCATACTGAGCTGTTTACTGACATCACGCTGGCAGTGAGTCATGTACACTTCGGTGTCCCTACAATATAATATTACTGTTCAGCTTTCAGTAAACTGTCAAAGACAACTCAAGCACATCTGGAAACACTGTCCATAAAACAGGGTTCAAATTTGCATAGAACCACAGCTTCTGCGAAAGACTCGGACTTCTAGTGTGTTAGTTTGACGACACATCGTACTTTATCGATTAGTACCCACTCTGTAGAGCTGTAAAATTTCAGTTTTTCGTTTGTTGAACGCTAACTTCCGCGACGCACCCCATGACTGCAGCTTCGCTGGATACGTCATTACGTTTTGCTTAGGAGCAAGCTATGGCGGTTCCTCAGTGGATATTAACACTGGCGTCTACCACATCCCTTTTTTGTTTCTTGTTCTTTTGTGTTTGTTACAGGCAAGGATTTTGGAGAAGCCTGTCCAGCAAGATTATGGCTCGTACGGAGAAACCATTGTTCAGAATTGCGTGAGTACAGCACGGTTACTATTGAAAATACTTCATTTTTGTGTCCCCTGGCGATTCTTTAGCATAATTTAACCAAGTGTCATTTTCTTTTTGTAAAGGAGATGCATCCCAGTTCAGTTTAAAATGTTTTAAGTTTGCGTTAATTGTCAACCAAAATGTCCTTGTCGAAATTTTTTGCCACATGACCTTAAACCCATAATTGACTGGTTTTATTCAGTTTGTATTTTAGAGTAAACTTTTACATATTGTAAAGAAGTTAAAGAATGACGTTAGAGGCATAGAGCTGGCCTGTCTCCTCTTCTCCCTGTCAATCACTGGACCCACGTCATATCTGTCATATGTGGGCTGGCGTTTGATAGAGTTGAGTGGGCGTGGTATGTATGTGTGCGTGTGCGCGCCCTCTCCTGTAGGTTGTCGGCAGAGCAGACCAAGTTCGTTGTCAAGTGTTTGGATTAAGTGCAACCTAGTTGTACATCGTGCCTGTGCACTCTCCAAATAAAATAACAGTTCGGCATCCACTTGTTTTGGAACCCTTTACTGGGTCATTACATTGGTGTCAGAAGTGATTTCAGACAGAAAACGGTGTCCTACTGTACTGGTTCTATTCTCTCCGGTTGGCTTATTAGCCAGGGCTAGCTGTGGAGCACGGATTTGAAGCGGCGAGGGTAAAGCAGGAGGTGAGCAGAGACGAGGAGCACGATGGTGCTTATGGATGGTCGGAGGATGCAGTCAGAGAGTTCATGAGGGCTGCACACGAGGCTCAGGACCGGGTGAGAGAATCAGTGGTGAGGATGGCTAACACGGCGGTATTGACTCCCACAGCGGCGGTTCGTGCCACTTCTTCCCGCTCTGGTAGCGGTGCCCAAGTTATGGTTACTAGCGGACATGATGGTGCTCGATCTCCGCTGGTTGTCTTGGCTGTGAAGACTCCCAAGTACACCGATAGGCCCGACTGGGAAGCTTTCCTGGCCCAATTTGAGTGTTGGCTGAGGCTGAAGGGTGGTCGGAAGAAAAGAAAGCATTACAGCTGACCTTGAGCCTCACCTGCATTGTCCTGTCTTCTGCTGCTGAGCCCTAAAGATAGACGTGATTATGAAGCTTTAGTTGGTTCTCTGTAGAGACGTTTTGGACGGTGCTTACAACCCGGGGTCAGAAAGACTGGGGAGCAGCTGCGGGTGTTGGCCAATGATGTGGAGAGCCTGAGGCAGCGGGCTCACGTGCCCCCTGGAGTTCAGAGTGAGCTTACAGGGGATCAGTTTGTCAGAGCCTTTGTGTCCTCCCAGCTGCATTCAGGTACAACTGCTACATCCCCAGACCCTCCAGTCTGCGTTGGAGATGGCAGTGGAGAGGGAGAATGTGTGGGGTATGGCTGGTGCTGGTGGGGCTTGTCAAGATAAGGGTCCATCTGCTGTGAAAGTTGCTGTGGAGAACCACCCAGTGGAGGAGAAGCCAGCCTGGGTGAAGGAAGTGACTGATCTATTGAGGGCTGTGTCATTGCAGACATCATGCCGGCCTTCCTGGGGACCCATGGTATCCTGGGGTTTTGGCCAACATGGACAACTGCTCAGAGAACGCCCAAATGCAGACAGGCTGCAGGGAAATGGCTCTGGGTCCGCATATCCCCTGCTATGTGGACCCAGATTTCAGCTGCAGCTGTCCCACTACAGCCACCTCTCTCACCACCATCTAGAGATGTCCAACTTCACAGACAGGGAAGCGTGGTGCCGCTTGAAACTCCTGTTATGTTCCTATTCTAGCTGAGGGGGTGCCCTGTGCAGCCTATCCTAGTGGATACAGAGTCAACAGTGACTGTGGTGAGACCTGATTGGAGGGGTGGATGCTTCATCACACAGCATGGATAGCTGCAGTGCAGGATCTGTGTATTCTAGGCCTAGATTTCCTAAGGGGTTCAGGTTGTCAGTTAGACTTATTGAGAAGGACTGTGAGCTTTTATGAGGGGCCAGTTGTCACCTTGTTCCCCAAGCATAGTCAAGATGGCCACCAGGAGGGCTAGTAGCCAATGCAGCAGAGATGTTGTTATCAATCCACTGCCGATGCTCTCCTTTCCTGTGTCCCCACCATGGAATGACAGTGGTCACATCCTCCCAAACAGAGATCTTTCCATGCCGACTCCGCCCTCATGGCTCCAGGTGGTGTAGGAGAGAGTAGGGGTGCGAAAAGAGAGATATGGAAGAAAAACTGTAACAGCCTCGATCTGCAGTAGCAGGAACAGTTGTGGGAGCTGTTGCTGGAGTTTCAAGACTGTTTTGCCATGGCTGTGATTAGTGATGAGGAAGTGGGAAGGATTCATCTGGTGCAACATGAAATCAACACAGGAGACTTGCAGTACCGACCAAGTACCCATGCCCCTGCCTTTCATAGGAGCCAGCTCATCTGTGACTGTGTGTAGACGTACCAAAGTTGGCTATCAAGTGCCGACCAAGTACGGAATCAAGTACCGACCACATCGCCTCCCTCTGGCTCATTAGCAGGCATGTGTTGAAGGTATGGCCAAGATGCTGCAGGCAGATCTCATCGAGCCTTCAGATAGTCTGTGGCAGCAGCCATGGTCATGGTTCTTAAGAAGGTGTTCCTAAGAAGGTGTCTGGTTCGCGGCTCTGTTTAGATTACAGGCCAGACTACAAGACTACAGGCCAGTAAACAGTCTAACAAAGAAGGACTCATACCCCCTACCTTGCATTGACGAGTCACTGGATTTGGCTTCAGGGCCCTCCTGGTTCTCATCCTTGGATCTCTGCAGCGGGTATTACCAGGTGCCCCTCGCCCCTGAGGCCAGGCTTAAAACAGTGTTCTGTACTGGGAGAGGCTTATGGCAGTTTAAGGTCCTTTGCTTTGAATTTTGTAATGCTCCTGCCACCTTTGCCAGACTGATGAACAAGGTGCTGGCTGGGGTGCCCCATCAGCAGCGTCTAGTCTATAACATCCTCATGCACAGCAACTCCTTCAAGGCTGCACTGGGGTCTTTGCGGCTGGTGCTGTTGAGAATCAGATCGGCTCGCCTGAAGCTGCATCCGGACAAGTGCCATTTCATGCAGCGGGAGGTGAACTTTCTGGGATATAAGGTGGGAGGTGAGGGGATCGACACCATGAAGGAGAAGGTGCAGGTTGTTACTGACTAGCCCGCATTCACTAATCGGAAGCAATTGGAAGAGTTTTTTACGCATGGCGTCATACTACCATATTTTTCTGCAGGGTTTTGCCTGCACAGCTGCTCCCTTGTTCCAGTTACTGCAAAAGGACAGAGACTATATGTGGTCTGAGTCATGTATGGAGGCATTCAGTTGCCTTCAGTCTACTCTTCGTAAAGCTCCAGTGCTGGCTCCGGCTGATCCCTCCTTACCTTTCATCTTAGACACAAACGCAAGCAGTGTGGTTGTAGGGGGTGTGCTGTCAGAGGTGGGGCCAGAAGGTGAGCGGATGGTTGCTTTTTTTCAGCCAGGCATTCAGCATGAGAGGCGTTATTGTGTCACCTGCAGGGGGTTGCTAGCAGTGGTAGCAACTGCTGATCAGGCACTTCAAGTATTACCTGTGTGGGTTGGGGTTCACAGTGAGGACTGATCACTCAGCTCTGCAATGACTCATGACATTCAAAGGGCCGGAGGGGCAGGTGGCTAGAGGAGCTCCAGGCCTTTATCTTTAGGGTAGAGCATAGGGCTGGGGGCGCGTCATGCTAATGCAGATGCCCTCTTAAGGCGGCCATGTGCAGGATATGGGTGCCAGTTTTGTGAGAAGAGAGAAGCGAGAGAGAGAGAACTCCGGGAGGAGGAAACTGGGGCCATGGAGCAGCCAGTAGATGAGCTGTTGTGCCGGGTGCTGCCGGCTGTAGATATGGCAGAGTGGAAACAGGAGCAGGAGAAGGGTGTGGACCTGCAGTCTGTTTTGAAGTGGGTTGTGGCACAACAGCAACCATCGTGGGAAGAAGTGGCAACACTCTCCACCTCAACTAAGGGACTGTGGTCCAAGTTTGATGCTTTGAGGCTGGAGCAGGGTGTTCTGCAGTGGGCCTGGACAGAGCTGGCAATGGGCGAGAAGAGGTGGAAAATTAAGATCCCGTGGGTCAAAGGGCTTGGGGCTGTGCATGGTGTGGCAGGGTCTGGGTATTTTGGGGTTGCAAAAACGCCCCATTCCCTCTGCCAGAGCTTCTACTGGGGCCAGTGTAGGAGAGATGTAGAGGACTTTTGCCATTAGCATGACCCCTGCATAGCCTGCAAGGGCTCCTCTCGACGGTCACATGCACCACTCCAACAGTTTCCAGTGGGAGGCCCAATGAAGAGAGTGGCAGTGGATATTATGGGCCCTCTTCTGTGCTCTGCCAAGGGTAGTTGCTATGTTCTCTCAGCCATCAACTACTTCACTCGGTGGCCAGAGGCATATGCCTGACCAGGAGGCAGAGAAGGTTGTGGACGCGCTGCTGGAGGGTATTATCAGCTGTTTTGGCGTGCCGGAGATAATTCGCTTCAATCAGGGCAGAAACTTCGAGTCCCACATGTTTGCCTCTATGTGTGAGCGTCTTGGTACACACAAGATCCGCACCACCCCTTTGTGGCTGCAGAGTGATGGATTAGTGGAAAGATTTCACTGTGCCTTGGGTCAGCAGCTGGGTATCCTCATGTCAAACCACCAGAAGGACTGGGATGACCATCTGTCCGTGATGCTAATGGAATGTTGGTTTGCAGTGCAAGAATCCCCATCCTGCACACCTTCGCTTCTAATGTTGGGGAGAGAGCTCCGCACCCCAGCCATGGTGGCATTTGGTCGGGCGCCAGATTCTGAAGACACACCTCCAGGACCTGAGTATACCCGGAATCTTCAGGACCTTTGAGTCTGCACATAGTTTTGCTCAGGAGCAACAGCAGAGTGCAGGCCTGAGACAAAAGCGTAATTATGATGTGAAAACGCAGGGGAGACACTTTCTGGTTGGAGAGCTGATGTGGGTCTACAGCCCCCAGCGTAAGAAGGGACAGTGCCCTAAGCTTGACAACCAGGAGTGGGCCCTTGTAGAGTAGTGGAGAAGCTAGGAGAAGTCGTTTACAGCCGTCATCCAAGTGGAGAAAGGTGGTTCTCCACAGAGGCAGACTGGCTTCCCACAGAGGTGCCTTGCCCACACCTACACAGATGACATCAGCAGCCCCGTCCCCACAGGCTTCCACACCTTTCCCCCCTTTTGCCCTTTCCCCAGCCCCACTAACCAGCAGCAGCAATACCAGGGTTTATGGCTCCAGCGCCCCAACTGGTTAGGCCATGGAGATGGAGGAGAGTTCTGAGCCACCTCAGGGACTTTGTTGGTCCCTTTAGCAGGGAAGATTGTGACCACCTGTTCTTAGAGGGCAAGAATGGACCCTGGTCTCACCGAAACGACCGGTAGTCTACCCGTACCTTCTTTGTTCAGGGAAAAAAAAAAGAGAATAATTTCATTGTGGACTGTAATGGGCATCTTTTCTGTTACCTGTTCAAATATATATATATATATATATATATATATATATATATATATATATATATATATATATATATATTTTTTGTTTGTTGACATCACTACTACTTTTTTTTCATTATTCCCTCCTGCATAGTGTTGGACTGCATGTAGGTTTCTAATTCTGTGCATCCTGTATGTCTCTTGTGGCCGAGAAACTTTGTGAAGGGGGGATAGTGTAATGACCCAGAATGAAGTTAGAGGCACAGAGTTGACCTGTCTCCTCCTCTCCTTGCCAATCACTGGACCACATGTCACATCGATCAGATGTGGGCTGGTGTTTGAAAGAGCAGAGTGGACGTGTTTGTGTGTGGCGCTCTCCTGCAGGTTGGTTGCAGAGCAGACCAAGTTCGTGGTCAAGTGTATGGATTAGATGCGACTGAGCTGTACATTGTGGCTGTGCACTCTGCAAATAGAAGAACAGTTCAGCAGTGACTTGTCTTGGAAGCCTTTACGGGGTCATTACAGTATGATGACATGTTTACATGTCAACCAACCGGTAGATTGGTACCAAGAAAATACAAATATTTTCAACCAACCAACCGATACATTGGTTGAAAACATTTGTTTTCTTGGTAGAAAATATTTATGATCTTTCAAATAGTTGTTACATTTGATTTCAATAGTTTCTTTAATAGTTTCATAGAGTGCTTTGGGTCATGACAAACCTTTTAATCGGTTACGTCAGTGTTCTGTTTAACCTTATGTTGGGGTTAAATGTGACAAGCCATGCAACCAAACAGCCATTTTTCATTTCATGGTTTTCTTCCCAGGTACACACTCTACACTAGGACCAGGCTTGGCTACATGTTCTACAAGAGGCAAATGAGAAGAGCCCGAGAACATTACCCTGCTGGACATTCCACATCTTATCCTATGGCATTCAATGGTATACAGCTTACAAATATCAATCTTAATACTTACCAGATATTCACAGCTCATAGGGTGTTGGTGTCAAATGTGCCTTAGCATTTAGCAATATTTCACATAAATGCCAGTGATGTAATTATAATTTTAGGACTTGATGCATGTGTGATACAGTATGTATAATTTTGACACAAATATATGTCTTACCTCCAATTAAATCAGACTAGATGCTTATAATAATAATAATAAGAGTTGTTATTATTACATAAATAAAAACTCCTGCTGATGCAGTTGTTTCTTATATGGGCATAAAGAGTACATTTTTCAACACTTAGAAGTACTACTGTGTTGAGCTGTCTAAATTCAAATAAGTTTTGTATTTTTGATGAGTTTCTGTATTACTTTATCTGCATATTTTTTGTGTGCTCACAGGTATTAAAGTAATTCCCATATCAGTGCTGTCTGACAACTACAGCTATCTTATAATTGACACAGAGTCCAGTGTTGCAGTTGTTATAGACCCTGCAGACCCCCAGACAGTCCAGGTGAGTGCTTTGGCTGTCAATATTGTGTTAGAATGTAGGTCGTTTGTTGATGAGAAGTGTATTTTAATCATTTAAGCTATTTCATACAAGGAGTGGAAACTGAAAGTTTGTAGATATTATCTTAAGGGGTGAGTCTATTATGAGGAGTTATCATACCAGTTCCCTGCTACATAGTCTGAATTAAGCTCAAGTGTATTTGACTCAAGAAAGAAGGGAAAGCAAGAGTGTGTGCTGACTGCGTGTGCTACCTCCACACTTTCATCTATACTATACCTACATTTCTTTAGCAGCTCTTCAATGTACAAAATTAAATGTTGTTGAGGTTAGGGCTTGGCAATATTGCCTCAAATTAATATCACAATTAACTAAATGTTTTAACTTGATTTACACTTAATGAGCAATTACTTTAGTTTTGTTTTATATTTTGCCATCATGGAACACTGAAAAGGTTTTTGCTGTAAATATACTGAATAAAACTTGGATATTTTTCTAAGGACAGAGTGTATGTTTTTGTGATTTTATAACAAAGGAAAAGGAAACATTCACAGGGGAACCATTTATGGCCATTTATTGCAAATCTTAAACTGAAACCAAATCGCACATAACTGCAAACTGAAAACAGCTTATGAAAAAGAGCACACTGTAGTTTTAATTTAAAATGAAAATGACAAGCTAAACATGAGAAAGTGACTGAAATATGCTACGTATTCACTACAAAATGGTTAAAATGTTCTGCAGTGCACAATGGTGTTAACGTTTGGTTGCTGAAACTGTTTTTCTGAAGTGTTTGTTCAGTGTTGCTTCAGAAAAGTCTAAATGCGTCCAAGTGATGGACACTGCATTTTTTCTTTGGTACAAGCCATTGGAGTTGCTCAGTTGTTTCTGTGCTTGAGTTTTTGATGATGCTCCCATGTTGCAGACTAGATGAGATGGAGTCATGTGACTACACATTCAATAGAATATTTTTAGGGGAACAGTACATGAACAAAGTGGGGAAAATGATAGCAGAATTAAAGTAAAAAATGAATGAAGATTTGAAGAATGAATAAAGATTTCATCAGTTATAGATTCAGAATTTTGGTTTAGATTAATTATCATTCGTTTTCCAGTCCCTGCTAAGGTGTGGATTATTTTTGATGTCTGAAGATTTGACAGCACTTATTTTTCAGGCGGTCCTTGAGAAAGAGAGAGTAAGATTAGAAGCCATCTTGTGTACACACAAGCACTGGTAAGTTTTATAAAGTTCGTAGAGCCTTGCTATTATTTGTGGTATGCAATTTAAATTTAATGTAGGTAGGCTTTGTTTACAGGGACCACAGTGGGGGAAACAAAGGGCTGAAAAGGCTTCACAGCTCATGCAGAGTGTATGGAAATGCAGCCGATAACATTCCTGGCCTCACACAGTAAGTCCCAGCCTGCACAATGCAACACACACTCCTTCACACCTTTCCTCTGACCGTAACAAGTTTAGCCTTTTTTTTTGCTTGTCAGCATTTATAGCTGATGACTTCACAGTATTTTTTTTTTCCTTTTTTGACCAGAATAAAGCCAGTGGCTTTTACATGTAGTGATTTACTTCTTAACATTACCTTCGTTTAATCTATAATCTTGACAGAGTTTATTTTTATTGATTACCCCTGCACAGTGCCTTTTTTTAAAGTGATTCTGAAATGGTTCTCAGATCATTTTGGTGTGCTGCTTCATTACTTTTCCCTAGCCCTCTCTTACACAAGGACACAGTAACAGCTGGTCGAATGCACTTTACGGCCATTTTCACTCCTGGACACACAGTGGGTCATATGATCTACCTCCTTGATGGTCAAGTGCTTGATGCCCCCTCCAGCCTCTTCTCTGGTGACCTGCTGTTCCTTTCTGGATGTGGTAATGTGTATAGTAAACTTCTTGAGGGATTGGGATGGAAGGTGGGGTTGGGGATTTTTGTTTCTCTAAATTCAATTTAAGCTGTACTCTAAGATTTTGTGCTGGTGCTCAAAAAAAATTTTAGTTAGGGTCACCAGTGCTGCTGGCTGCAAGGTAATCTGAAGACCTGGTTTTGTTAGTTTCATAGAACTGGGCTGCTTTCTACAGGATGATGCTCTTTTAAGTGTCGTATTCAGTTTGGGGACAAAAGTTTAGTTGTCACTTATCCCTTTGTTATTTTTTATCAGACTGTAAAAATTGCTGTCTTTTGGTACTTTGGGGTGAAAGTGAAAATAAAAACAGCAGATAGTCTTTTTGGTAAGTGCATAATCTTTGATGCTGACTTGAAAAAAATGGTTGTTTTAGAGCTGATATTCATTTTGGCTGATGCCTGTACTGGTAAACAATAATGGTAACAATATCAACCAATACGACTTGATAGAATCAATCTGCCTAAAGGTGTCCAACGCCACTCAGTTGATATGCTATTAATTAGAAACATAGTTATTTGACTATCAGTTACCATTATGCTAAAAGATGATTTTCATAAGAACACAAATACAGTGTATTGCTTGAATCAGAATCTGAATCATTTTCTTGCCAGTGCCAGTAAAACAGGTTCACAGACTAGTAAATTGCTCTGATGTAACAGTACAGATATAACATAGAATAATGGAAGAAGTAAAATGAAATAAAAATGTAATTAAGTATGTGTGTGTATATGTATATATCCCGGGGTATGAGCTCTTTAAGGAAGAGCCAAGACACCCTGCGGAGGTAACTAGTTTCTGCCATTTGTATCCGCGATCTTGTTCTTTCGGTCAAGACCCACAGCTCGTGACCATACGTGAGGGTAGGAAACTAGACTGACTGGTAAATCGAGAGCTGACCCGAAAGGCTCAGCTCCTTCTTCACTACGACTAACCGATACAGAGTCCGCATGACTGCAGATGCTGCACCGATCCGCCTATCAATCTCCCGCTCCATCCTTCCCTCACTCGTGAACAAAACACCGAGATACTTGAATTCCTCCACTTGGGGCAAAGCTGATCCCCGACCCAAAGAGGGCACTCCACCCTTTTCAGGTATAGGACCATTATCTCGGATTTAGAGGTGCTGATTCTCATCCCAACTGCTTCACATTTGGCTGCAAACCGCTCCAGT
>JAOWBL010000516.1:0-17387 GCA_028564865.1 Zenarchopterus dispar | reverse complement strand
ATGTACATATGTATATATATATATATATATATATATATATGACAAAATGTACATTCACCGCTGTCCAACGTAATCCTTAGACTCAAAGATTTAACACATTGGTAAATATCATTTATTATATTAAAATGAACTTCTTCCATTTTAGGTAACAAAGGAAATTACATTTTTACTTCACATTATTACCTCTTTTTTTTTAACCTTTGAGGATTACTTCAATCCAAATGTCTTGAGTGGAAAAGAAATCTATATTTAGAGAGTTGAAGTGATCTCCCGAAGCAAAAAGTAGTTTATTCAAGTGTACCACAAATATACTTATTTTATACTAAAACTGTGGCAGTATACTTGAAGTGCTATTTATGTGCTATATTATTTATACTATAGTTTATATACTTAAGAATAGTATAATAAAGTATACTTAGCTTATACTGAGAAGTATAAAGAAAAGCCTAAGACTAAGTACATTAATACTACTACTAAACTAAAAAGTGTTCCAATTTAGTCCTAAGAATTATTAAGTTAGTCTACTTTCTAGCACACTACAAGTACAATAAAATAAACTTCAAGTCTAATATTTTTTGCGAAGGGCTCCGCAAAATCTGTTTTTTCCCCTCTCATAAAACAAGTGTTCTGTTGTTTCAACCTTTATCTTACAAAACGGATTTTTCTCTACCGATAATTTAAATCTTTTCCCTACAAAGTGTAGCCAGATGTTTTGTTTCCAGTGTAACTCCTGTATAGTTTCACGTTTTTGTTTGGCCAACAAGAAATTACCAGCAGCATGGGGGGAGGGGGGACGTTTGTGACGCTGAACAGCCGCAGCAGCCAATGAGAGACATCATGAAGGGCTTGTCCAATAATTTTATAATCTTTAGATGACATCACTGAGGGTTGTCCAGTAATCTCCCAGTCTACGAGTGACGTCACGCAGGGTTTTGTCCAGTAATTTCACAGCGGATGGCAGACCATTCAGGTAACTGTGTTAGATATCGGTACAAACATTAAATGGATTAGTTTCAGTGTTTAACCTAGAACTAAGCTAAATTAGCAAATAAAACTAATGTTATATAACAGAAGAGTGAATGTTACTAAAGCGTGTTGGCCGGATCTACGGTAGCCGGTGCAGCTAACAGCTAACACGCGTGACAGAAAGCAGCAGAAGGGTTTTTTTTTTAAATTATTTTTCCACGCTGCTTCTTATACTCCCTATCAGAAGAAAATACTTATGTCGTATAGTTTTCTTATTGTCTACCTTAACTTTTCCTCTTGCTGAGATACGATTGTAAAGGTTCGCTAAGAAGTGGCACTAATGTTTACACCACTGACTAAAATGACTTAAAATGGCCAGTGAAACATTGGGTGACTTCCCCCTTTTAAGGCGCAATTAAGAACAGATAAAATAAAGGATATCAAAAAGAAAACTATATATAGCGTAGAAAGAGCTGTAGTGCAAATGTCTTTGTGTTTAGGACGAGGTACTTTGTTGACGTTTATTGTGTCCTGGGTGGATGAATGTAATAATGTTGAATTGTGAATAGATGGATTCTTTATTGTCATTGTACTATGAAATTTTGTGCTCAGGACGATAAGTATGTTTTTAAAAATGGAATAAATAGACATATACTAAAAACTCTCACAGACATACAACATATTGCACCGGTCCCTTAGTCAAGCTGAATGAAAACCTGCTGTAGATGTGTAAATCTTACACTTCAATTTATCGTTTGGTGCACATGGTCGATTTAGCAGCATTTAACATGACGACTGAAGGATAGAAACTATTACTTACTCTGTTTTGGTCTTAATGGATCCAAAATGTCTAAGGGAAGGTGTTTAAACAGTTTGTGTCCAGGGTGTGATGGGTCTTTAGGGATCCTTTTGATCTTTGTTCGTTACATGATATTTTTAACATAGCCCCATAAAAAGGAATCCAGAGGTGTGACATCTGGTGAACGTGGTAGCTCAGTGTCTGGCAGCTGTACGGATGGACTTTGTCATCAACAGGGTCCCTGAAACACAAAATCTAATTAATCTATCCAATCAATTGCTTTTGTACATAAATTTTAAAATTGTAGATAGACTTTGTAAACTCCCTGTATCTAATAAACTGCCAGATTAAATAGGAAGTCTGTGGTTATCATTGGTAATGTAACCACTGTTTTAATCCAACACTTCACTTATGCTCAGTGTTGGAGCCCGTAGAGTTCATCCCTCAGAAAGAAGATTGTTAACAAAAAAAAAAAACAATTGCACCAATAATGCCAATTGCATGAAGTCCTTGTGCTCCAACTGAGCAGCTTCTTTTGCATTAACAAAATCAGACCCCTGTTTTTTTGACAGTGTCCTCATGGATGACCTGACCCGAGCCCTCTCGACCAGCTTCGCTGTGTCCAAAGAGCCCAACAGCACAGCCGCCCCCCACCCTCGGCTGGCTCAGTACAAGAGCAAGTACAGCGTGCTGGAACAGAGTGAGAGGCGCCGGCGTTTCCTTGACCTGCAGAAAAGGTAAACACCCACCCCATTTAATATTCGTCCCAGCCGGAGGTACTCATCATCATGGTTGTTTATTTGAAGCATAAAAAGAGATGAGATGCTTTACTCGGTCACTGGTGTGTCTGGGTAAGTGGGTGAATGACGCTTTTTTTCCACACGGCTCATCTCAGCAAAAGGTTAAACTATGTCAACCATGCTCGGCGCCTGGCTGATGGGGACTGGACAGGGGTGGACAGTGATGGGGAGGAGGGCATGGAGAAACAGGAGGAGGGGGAACGGGAGCAGGACGGCACCACAGAGGAGGAGGGGATGGAGATCGAGAGGAGGAAGCTGCCAAAGCACTACGCAAACCAGGTCAGTGTGACGTTTCTGCACAAAGGACGTCGTATTAAGTTTTATAGTCTTATTTTGACCAGCAGAGGGCGTATGAGTTCTACAGTTACTGTTCTGTTATTTGGCATGTGGCGTTTTTATCTCTTTATTTATTTGAATAAATCGCTCTGTTGCATTTGGACAAATGTATTTCACTTACTCCTAAGAGCAGCTCTGATGAAAGATGAAATGTTTAGTTGACCGAGTTCTTCGTCCTCCTCAGCTCATGCTGTCAGAGTGGCTGGTGGACGTACCGGCAGATCTGGACTCTGACTGGGTGATGGTGGTCTGTCCTGTCGGGAAGAGATCCCTCATCGTTGCCTCCAAGGTAGGAACGCGTCGTCGATTTTCCTTTCTTTACCTGAACTGTCAGTTTTTTCTCAGCCAGTTAGGAAGCTGCACCTGAACGCTTCACATTTGCAAACCGAGTTGAGATTACGGAGGTATGATAACCCTTTTTTTAAAAAACTTGATCCAGGTTCTGGTGATGGGTTGCTGCTGCTCGAGCTGGTTCAGTTTAGAAACATTTCAAATATGACTGTTTCCATTTACACCGATCCACGTCAGTCACGTCGTTATGCTGCTTCCAGTGGGGTTTGAACTTTTCTTCAGCGAACATTGACACAGATGTCAATGTTTATCTTACTGTCCCTCAAAACAAATGTCTCGGTTTTGCCAATGTTGATTTATAAACACTGACATAAACAACAGTAGGCACTGCTTTTATAGATGCTCTTTTCTGTGATGAAAGTTGTGATTTTTGAGGAAATATTTGGCTGCAAAATCCCCAAAGACCCACAGATGGTCTACCTAGGACAACCGCCTGAGGACAATACACCGGAGGACATTTATTTGCTCAGAGTTCTTATCTTAGCTCCTGAAGAAAGTGGATGAGACCCTCCAAGTCGAAACGGTGGAGGAATCGAGCTTCACATCAGAAACGGACTTTCACATCAAGAACTAAAACGAGGACACGTGTGAATGAGATATATCGGACTACAGGAAGAAGAAGTAGCTCTTTCCTTGCTGCTTCCTGCTCTTCCTCTGCTGTTTCCAGTTCCACTTTTAGTCTCCTTTTTTGAATAAAGCAGATTAGAGGCTGTGGTGGTTATTTTGTTTCAGTGGTACCGGGGTTTGTACTCGGGTCAACAGTTACAGGAAAATGAGACGATATCTTTCGTAGACCGCTGCTGTTTGAGTGCGATGTGCTTTTTTTTTTTTTTACAGTTTTAAAGTGAGGTCAGACTCCTGCTGAATCACGGTTTTGATTTTTGACTGTCGTGTTTTGCCTCTATTGCTGTAAATTTAGTTTTGCTTTACTGGTACTGGGGAAGATGATGTAACTGTGTTTGTGATTCTGATAAACCACCTGATCTGAGCGGCCTCAAACAACATATCTGAGACGGAGAGAGCAGTAAATCGTTAGATTAGATTACAGCGATTATCAGGAAAGAGAAGCTGCTGGAAACAGTGACTGTTTTAAAAAAAAAATTTTCACTTTGAAGATACAAAAGGAAGGTGAACATTTAGAAATAAAATCAGATTAGCATCTATGATGTTTTCAGTTCAGCATCAAACACTTAGGAACTCAGTTATTTATTTTTTTTAAGTAGTGAAGTATTTCAAAGAGCAATTTGAGATTAAGAGCTTGAGAGTTTCTTCAATCTAATTTCTTTCAGTAAAACTAATAGAAAATGTTATGTTCATAGGAGTTCCCTTTTTTCTTTTCTTTTTTTTTTTTGAGTTCTTTAAGTTGAAGTTATCTCCGCTGAAATCTTGATGTCATCATCAAGGCATGAACTTGTAGAAGTGAAAACGGCTATCTAGAACTTCTTGTGAAAAGCATGCTTACAGTCAGACATTCAGGTTTTCCAAAGAACAACCTTTCAGTGTTTATTGAGCAATGGTCTTTAACCTAAAACCAACGTACCTCATTGTTTCAGTTTTGTGGGTTATGAGTAATGAAAAATGCTTAAAAATTCTGCAGAGGCAAACTTTCCTCCCTGCGCACCGAAACATTTTCTTATACGGGTGTCACAAAGGCGTCACATACAGTATTACTGTGCACTTCCAGTCATCTGGTTCCTCGGCTATTTCATCAACACCTGGCATCATTGATGATTAAGTTTTGAAGTATTACTGTACAAAACAGGAACCAAAGACTCAACAGATGTGAGAGGAATAAATGAGGCTTTCTCTTGCCTGGGAAAAACTGAATCAGACCGTCGTCATCCCCAGGCACGCACTCGCATTGGTTTGTCACGCAGCTACGCACTTGAACGTTGGCCTGGTGTCTTTGTTTTTTTTTCCTACAGATGACAAAAATCACAATAATCCATCTGAATTAAGTAATATACCTCCACACAAGGATCCAGTCATCTCTTAAAAAGTATGGTACACTATCACAAGATCTTAAAGGCTTACTAACAACTTTAGATACAGGAATTTATCTAAAATCCTATTTTCCTATAGGACTGGGTTTAAACAAATCCACTAATTGATTCAAATTTAATAAACTAATAATCGATTCATAAAATTAGGAGATCAAATTAATATATGTATATGTGTGTGTGTGTAAAGCTTCTCAATTACACCAATATGTCTTCCATGAAAGAAGTTGAGTATTTGGACTCTTTATATGGACTCTTGGACTGAGGTGAAGCAGTTAAAATGCTCCAGGGGTGGATGAGGTCCACCCTGGATGTTGGAGGGTTGTCTTGATTGACAGGCATCTGAAACATTACGTGGACGTAGAGGGGTTGAGCTTCAGGGTTGGCAGATCGGGGTGGTGGTTCCCCTTTCCAAGATAGGGGACCAGAGGGCCTGGTAAGGTCTCTCCTGGGATTCTGGAGAAGAGAGTTCGTTTGACCGTTAAACCACAGATACAGGAGCAACAATGCTGGTTCTCTCAGGTATCATCTGAAAGTATGGGGGGTACTGGTGTGGTTGTTACGGACTGTTTAGTCCTTGAACGAATGTGAGCGTGACATTGGTCCACATTGCCTAAATGGTCTGGTTTGGTGACCTCAGGATTGCATCTCTGCTGTATGCAGATGATGTGATCCTGTTGCCTTCGTTGACACGGTGACAAAAGACCACGCCCAATTCCTCTAATTGGCCGACACAAATACACTATCCAATTGGAACACAGAAATTAAAAGATTGACAGTAAAAAAAAAAGTTAGGTTGTGCACAGACCACGTTTTTCTTAGTATTAACAAGCTTGCTGAACAAAAACAAAAAAAAACATTAACTTTATTGATAAACTGGACAAAAACCTTGTGATTGGCTTATAACATTTTTAACTATTTATACAGTACTTTTTTTTTTTAGACTGGGCTACATTGGGATTTTTCTTGTAACACTGTTTTATCTTTACCCGACAGTGTGAAGCACCTCAAGGCGACTTTTGTTGTGAATTAGCGCTATATAAATACAATTGAATTGAATTTCCCTTTCTGCTGCTCTCTACAGTTTTGTTTTATGACTATTATTTTTTCTTTGTATCTCTTCTTTCCCCTTCTTGCATCGGGGACGAGGGACCAAACTTGACCTGGAACGTAGTTTTTTTTCTGCCTTGAACTGTTCAGATCTGCCTGTGACATCGGTGATAGTTTCATAAACTATAACATAACATGCAATTAAAAATGTTTTAAAAAAATCTTTTTAAAAAAAAAGGATTTTCATCATCAACCATAAAAATGGCACATGATTTCATCAAATGAAGGATGACAGGGCTCTCGAACCTCCCGTATCAATGTGTCTGATTTCCACTTTCCTTTGAAGGGTTCCACTGCAGCGTACACTAAAAGCGGCTATTGTGTGAACCGTTTCCCTTCCCTGCTGCCTGGTGGGAACAGACACAACTCCGCGATGGGAAAAGGTAGGTGGGCCGGTTGCATCAGCGGGTCGCTGTACCAGACCAGTCTGCAGAGCTTTCCCATTCACCTCAGAGTTTATTCCATTTAAACGTCTTCAAGAGAGCTCCCAACATGAGGTTTTTATTGTGATATTCACAATCGAGTGAAACAAAAATTTAGCTGAAGTACTTCAAGCTTTTAAAGCCGCAGTGAGTACATACTACTCCAAATGAAGCATCAAAGCACGAGAAAGTTCACGTGTCTTTTTCTGGGGTAAGACGCAAGGAAGTAACCACCTCCCACTCCCCACTCAGCTCCACTCGACCAGACATACTCTGTGTCTGGTCGAACACAGAATTACAGAGAGGCTTGTGCAACACAAAGAAGTATTGCTGTAGTTTAAATATTACCATATGTTCGCAGCAACTGTTTAGCCCTTAAGTCATTTCTTTATTTGCTAAGAGTCAAGCCCGAGTCCCACAGTGCTCGAAACAGACGCCGTGAAATTACACCCATCTTAGTCAATGAGCTTTTACGAGTGTCCCAGAAATGAGCTGGACTCTGTTAGAAACCCACGTCGAGTCTGTTTTAGCGTTGGGCCGCGGCTCAACTGCATCAATTTCCACAGAGCAGATCGAGCTGGCAGGAAGTCCCGTGAATTTTCTGATCAAAACGTCCAGCAGGCTCCAACCGGCACATTTAACTTACACACCAGGAAACGTTCAGGTTCGAAGTTGAAAAGCTGATTTTTATTTGATACTACTTTTAACATGCATAATTCTAGGAATAACAAGACACGGCAAGATATCCATATCTTGCTCCTCCTTCAGCTTCAGGTGGGGTCTTTTGGCGAGAGAGGTGTGGTTATTCTTTCGTTGTGGCTTATCCACATCGCAGCCTGATTGAGGTCAAACACACTCAACCACAATTAAAAGTCTTTTTTTTGTTGACAAAGTAGTTCCCTACTCTAACTGTTGTGTTAAGAGCCCCTCGTCCTCGCTTCGTGGGATTTCCTTCCTCGCTGTGACATCAGTCCATTCACGCTCTGTCATTAGCTGTAACTTGATTCTCTTGATGGCTGCAAATATGATCAGTCAGAGATGGCTTGTTGGTGGGCGTCTTTGAGCACTTCGCACATAGAGATCAAATGCTTGAATGGTGACCGCAGACTGCTCAGGGATTCCCCCGGTGAGCCGTTGGTGGTCACCGTTCTGGGGAATGCTGTGCAGCTGTGTGTATATAGTTGATTCATATCAAAATTTACACGATTGTGAAAGAGCGTCATTGGTTAATGATCTTTTTGTGTGTTTTACATGCAGACTACACAATCTTGGACTGTATTTACAGTGAGGTGAACAGAACCTATTACATCCTGGACGTGATGTGTTGGAGAGGCCACCCGGTCTACGACTGCCCGGTAAGGACCGCTCTCCGATCCTCTGATAGTCCAGGAATGCTCTTGAAAAGTGGAAGAATCTGGGACGCAGATGTGTCACGTTTCCCGTCCGTTTGGCTCAGAACGTGAAGGTTTTTTTTTGTTTTGTTTTCTCACCGACAGACAGAGTTTCGTTTTTACTGGCTCCAGTCTAAAGTCCAGGAGACAGACGGCCTGTCGGAGACTGCCAAACGCAACCCGGTGGGTATCGGTACAGAAGCTGGGACACTGAGAGACTTCAGTGTTGGTATTTGTGAGAAATTAAAGGGAAAACAAACAGGCGTTGTCTTGATGAAGTCCTGGGCCACCAGCTTCTACCAGAACAGTTTCCAGTCTAAGAGCCGATGAATGTCTAGAGTGTAGGGTTCCAGGGTTCAGGTTTGTCTTGTGGAATCTCTGTGATATCCCACCCATTAACTAATGATAATGTAAGATGGATAAAAACCTGAAATTCATCAGTGAATTGTGAATTAATTGTGAACTAAAGTGATCCCAGTATTGGAATCTCAGATATTACGGTGTTTTGAAAGAGTCCGAGTGAACTCTGAGATCAAGGTCCACATCTTAATCTTCAAGGGGGTGGGGGGCAGCTCAGCTAGAGCAGACTCACTGGAGTAAACCCGTCGCTGCATAATTTGACACCTAGAAAAGCTGCGTTTGGATCTAAAACACAGCGCTCTCGTGGTTCTGTTTGGTCCAACAGTTCCGGTTTGTCGGTCTACAAAGTTCGGACTGCACAACGGGATCGATCCAGAAGGCCCTGGCAGCAGAGTACGGCTTCAGCGTGAGGACAGATTTTCAGTCATATTTTTTGTCTTTGTGTCATTCAGTAGCCCCTGATCCCATTTTGATTCTTTCCACTGTGATTTTTGGGCCTGCAGGTGGATGGGCTTCTCTTCTACCACAAACAGACCCACTACACCCCCGGCAGCACCCCTCTGGTTGGCTGGCTTCGCCCTTACATGGTCACAGACATCCTGGGCATGGAGGTTCCCGTGGGACCCCTCACCGCCAAGCCGGAGTACGCCAGCCACCAGCTGCAGCAGATCCTGGAACACAAGAAGTCATCAAGTGAAGTCCGCCCGGCCAACAGCAGCGGAGGCTACGAGTTAGAGTACCTGTCCACTCCCTCCCAGGACGGCGAGGACGGCTTGAACTTTCTGACTCAGAAGCCGATAAAGGAAGCACGCATGGAAGTCTGAGGCGAGGTTCAACAACATGCAGATGGCTACGTCTCTGTGGCTGCATGGCGGAGGTCCACGTTTGGCTCTTTAGAGTATCCGTTGAATGATCCTGCAAAGCATGGCTACTCCTGATCCAGCGCTGCTCCAGAAGTCCTCAGAGTGTAAATGAGCAGAACTGTCCTGAATGCATGCATTTACACGTAATGTTTCTGCAGAAGTTAGAAAAACGCTGACTTCGTCAGAATAATACTATATTAACTTTTTTTTCTTTTTTTTTTTTTTTTTACATCTTAAGGATATTTCTCACAGCAAATGTAGTGAAAACACAAGACAAGAGGTGTCTGGCAGCAGACGAAACTGCAGCAGTGGGAAGTTTGTGGTCAAGTAATAGTTTGCTCCTTTTTGCTCAGTGAAAGGTTTTTGCAGAAGAGGCGTCTCATTCTTACTCCCGGAAACTCTTATTGATGTCTTTTCACCAGAAAAAGTCGTTTTAGCAGGTCGGTGGTTTCAATATCGGTAAAAACAAAGGATTTTGGAAGGCGAGGTATTGCTGACTGGTCATAGCTGTGATCGGCAACTGGAGTATGAGCTTTTATTATGAAATATTACATTTATGATTCCTACTCAAATGTTTTAAAGTGCAAGTTTGATAATAAATGTTTTTTATTGGCATTTATTGGTTTTTTCAGAGAATCTTTTAAAGTTTTCAACATTGGAAATTTTGTATTTGAGCTTAATCTAATCAGATGTTCTCTAATTCACTCATAACTCCATGTAACAGAATCTTCAGAAATAGTGTAGGTTTGGTGACAAAGCAAAAATTGACATGTCAGATTAAACTAAACAGGAAAGAAAAAAACTTAAATTTTGCTGAACGTAAGGATGGGTCCTCTGCCAGGACACCTGACTGCACATGTACCGTCAGTAAGTCTGGAGGGTTATTGGCGTTCCAGTTTATGGTAAGAAGTGATTCAGTGCCGATGCTTTGGCTCATCATCAGACGTCATGAGTACTGATAATCTGCAAAGCACTGTACCATTTGCGCAACTGTAAAGAGCTGAGAAGGAACCATCAACAGGAAAAGATGTGAAAGTGTCTGTGACTCGGTTTCAGCAATCCCCTCCAACACATCCTCTGAGGAAACACTGCTTTCAGTCATCGGGTCTCAGTTGTCTGAAGTTTATAGTGTCATAGGAAGGGAGGCCACCCTCTATCTGTGGTTTCCTTATTCTGTTCCAATAACAGTTTTTGTTTTGAGATAATTGTGTGATTTTTAAATATTTGGGGGGGGGGGGGGTTCGCTAATATCACACCTTTTAAGGAGTCCACCTAAAAACTATTGCGCTTATTTGCATCCACACGAAACTTAAATAATTAACAAATAAATCTGTGGTCCATAGAGCAGAAGCAGTGTGAGTCACACAAGTATACGCTTCATGCTTTCATAGGAAGTCAATGGCACTCGGGCGCTAACGTGCATAAGATGCACATGATTAGCTGATCATCTGCAAGTGTGAGCAAGTCTACAAAAGTTTTGGCACGTCAGTGACTTCACACAATACCAAAGAGAAAAAGACCTCAGCAATATTTTTAGAGAAGTAATATTTCCCAACAGTCAATCTAGGAAGGGTTGTGAGGTAATTTAGAGTCTATCTCCTGCTCCAGCGAAAAGGAAAGGGAAACATTCAAGATGACTGGTTATATTCCCACCAAGTTCAAAACAAATGCAGTGCTTCGCTGAAATAGTAAAAACTCCAAGAGCTATGTCTGATTTATGTATCTGTATAGCAGCGATGCACATAGATGACGTCACTGCGTTGTTTACGTCGCTCTGTAATTACACCACCAACCACTGGGGGGTAGTGTTTGTTTTCCGTAGCACCACGTTCCTTTTATTTACACCCTGAATGTAGCTTAAACATAAAAATGAAGCAAATACAGTATATTTTATATGAGTGATAAATGTTGCCCAACAGTCGTTTCTAAAGACATTCCAACAAATTATCGCTCTACCCGACCTGAAAGTTACAATAAAGAAAAAGTTGTTGGAAATTCGAAAAAGAAGATATTTACCAGTCACATTTCTTGTGGTCCAGGTTGACGTCATGGGTAGTCAGAAAACTTAGGAGGTGAATGTCAGAGGGGGTTGCATCGCGATGCCGTCAATTCGACGGAAAAGTATAAATCAGGCTTTAGCCTCTACAGACCACCACATGATCAAAAAACTGGGACGTCTTTGGAAGTGTTCCCAGGACAAAGCCTGTTCTCACTGGAACAATGGCCATCTAATAAATGAGACCAAAGTTGAGATGTTTCTCTCATGCACATCACTTATACTAGCTGTGAAGCACGGTGGTGGACGTGTGATAATTTTGAGCCTGGACCTTGGACCGAGACGGCCCAGCAGCTCTGTAGTGGCTCTCACAACTAGACAATAATCCCAGGTATTTTTGCAAGTCAACAACAGATTTTTTTAACTAAAAATAAACTAGTAAAATAAACAACTCATCAGTACTAATAAGCTCCTGTGGAAACGGTATTGCTAACAGTATTTATCGCACATAAATTGACAGATGAAGTTGCCAGCATCAGTCACCATTTGACTTAAGCACAGGTCACAATGACCTGTACCAGTGGCTAGCAATTTATGGACCATATCCTACAGCCACCTTGAGGCGGCCTTATAAGAATCCAGCGTTCGTAGCCCGTTCCTAAGTTCGTGGACAGGTCGATGATCATGTCCAAGATTTTCTATGAACAAGCCACGAAAAGCCACGTCAGAGGACCAACAGATGAATGCCTTTGGAACAACCAAAGAAAACAACGTACGATGTTCATGTAAGAATGGTGCAAGAACACATTAAGTTGTTCTAGGGCGTCCTTACAGTGTTCCTATGAATGCCTTTCAAACAGAGAAGCATAAGGCGAAAGCTCGTGTCTCCATGCGTACTCCTACAAGTATGTCAAAAGGCAGAAGTACGTCTGTGTATGTGCGTTGCTCGGCCACAGTCGAACTAAAGTTCAGCTATAACCACTAGATCTTCTTCCTCTTCTTCCTGCAGCTGTAGAAGGTGCAGCTGCGGTCTTCTCATGATTGCCATCGAGAAAACTACAAATGTTTTCATGAATATTCCACCATATGAAACGATCAAGACACAGATGTTTGGAGATATTGGACACTTATATAACCCAACAAAACGTGCCAAAAGCAGTAGGATCTTCCTACCAACAAGGTGAGATTACCGTGAGTTGCGCATAGGGGACCACCTTATGACAACAATTTTCATGAGATGGCCATAAGTAAACTGTTGGTAGTTTCTGAGGTGCCCTTACAGAGATCATATAAACTCTACACCCAGTGTGTGGCAGGAGAAAAAAACAAAACAAAAAAACCTCATTTTCTCAAGAATGCCTCAAGTTGTTCTTGCGAATTGAACAGCAGCCAAACTAAGTTCCTACAAAGGCTGCAGGAAATTATGCCCCCCATCCACAAATATCTACAAACTCCAGATTTCATACAAACTGGGAGATTCACATGAACCCACCGCTGGTAAGAACCACTAGGACTGAGGCTTACCATGTTGTGGGTTTACGGTTGCTGTTAAGTCATTGTAACTCTGAAATGTGGGCTTCCTCCATCAAATGTAATCTAAATGCAGAAACCTGACAAAGCAAAAAATCAATAATATATAACAGAACTGTTTGTAGAAAAGAAAAACAGCTACTGCAGCTACATCTACAGAGCACCCTGGATGTGACGCTGTCGAGCGTTTACCAAAGTAAAACTCAACATGTTAAGGCAGAACTATATATCAACACGATTGCCACACATTTTAAGTGTTGTTTCACTTTAGATCAATGGCAGGCCTGTTTGCCTCAGCACCACAAAAAATTTAAAAAATTTAAAAATTAAATGTTCTTCACACAGAGTTAGATAATCTACAGCAGAACATAATCTGTACAATGGGAGGTTTACAGGCAGCAAAGTACAATAAACAAAACATTGCAGATCTGTGGTCAGTGTATTAAAAGGAAGTGAAACAGTCAAATAATAGGAAGCATTACATGACTATGTATATTATTGGAAATTAAAGTAGACTACTCCCTAGTTGTTAGTTTTGTTTTTTTATTTAAATCCTATGACAACAAAAGAGCAACTGAATGAAAAAGCATTAGTTACGACACATTTCAATGTGTCAGAACCATTAAAGGGTAAACAATTTCTGGATAACATCACATCCAGAAATTGCTTACCGTAAACTAGTTCTGTTGGTTTTGAACAAAATCAACAGAACTAGTTTATCCTCTTTCCTGCAATGTCCCCTAAGAAAACACAACCCATCATGAACGCGCATTTCCAGAGTGAAACAAACTGCACGAGCACAAACCCTCCATTCATCAGCAATTGGGTGGTGGTCTGTTTGATCAGGTGCTCTTTATATTTTGGATTTGAGTCCTTTCCTGTCAATGGTTAGGTTGGGGACTTGACATGTCATGCTTTTAGCGTTTTCCTTCTGTCTTGATACTGTATAATAATAAATAAAGACAATCCCTTATCCTAGCTTTAAACTTTTACATATCTTTTCATATTTACAAGTCATGTCTTTACCTGGTGCTGAAAATAATCCAGATTAACACCAATAAAAGTATAGTTATATCAACATTTGTATTGATAAAATCTTTAATTATTATTATTGTTATTCCATTTACTCTGTCAAAGTCTAGACCTCAACCCAACCGTTAACACTGTGGCAGGATTTTAACGAGTGGATTGAACACCTGAAGTGATAACATACATGAATGCCCACGGTTGCGGAGAACCCCACGCATTAACCTCCACCAGACCCTGGTGTGCCCCTCCGCCGAAAAGTGTCTGGGCGTCATGGCAACAAGGACCAGAACAAATGTGATTGGCCTGCTTGGCGCATTTCCTTCCGCATATTTCCCGCTGCTTCTTCTTCTTCGTCGTCGTCGTTTCAAGCTGGGTAGAAAGGTAAGTTACTGTTACTCTACATTTTACAACTCCAACTTAAATAAAATATGTTTTATTTGTCCTGCCGCTATGTTAGCTACATAAAGGAAGCAAGCTAAAGGAAGCGATTTAAGCGGCTGAAACGACGCACACTGCCACCTAGTGTTTGGTGTAACAACTACAGGCTGTTAAACTCCAACTACAGGCTGTTAAACTCCAACTACAGGCTCTTAAACTCCAACTACAGGCTCTTAAACTCCAACTACAGGCTCTTAAACTCCAACTACAGACTCTTAAACTCTAACTACGATGTACGGAGGCTACATGCCTAGTTGCTACTTCCAACCACAAATCACACAAAAGTAGAGCATAATTGAATATCCACAAACCTCAATGAACTAAAGTAGTAATGTAAAGAAATTATAGAGAAAACTGAGACAAAATGATGTCTGCAACTGGTCTTATAGAAAGGAATTAATTCAAATTATTGCTGCAAAATGTTGAATTGTGGGGATGTACTTCACACACCGCCTCTTCATTTTGTCTTGGTTTTTGTTAAATAAATAACACAATGTAATGTGTTGTGTTGTTTGTTTGATGTTGTATTTACCTAATTTTAAGACCTTTTTTATTATCTCTTGCTATACAAAAACTACAGATTTGAAGAGGGTCTACTTTTTCTTATTAGACTTTACTACAAAATTGAAGCAAGATTATTAGTTCAAGGGAGCCCAGAAACAGAAAGAAACAAACTCAAAACTGTCAGGTCAATGCCGTCTTCACTACTTTCACCCTCAGAAAAGAAAAGACTCGCAGCCAAAACACATGCATCTCACATTTGTGCCAACACTTTTTTTTTTTTTTTCCTACGCTGGAAAAAGAAAACGGCTTACTTTCTCCATGTTTTGCTCTTTTGATTGTATCACATTTGGTTTCACCTCCTACACGGAACAATATGAGGTGAAAATAGCGTGTTCAAACCCATCTGTGCTGATAACTAATTCCTGAAAATGTAAGAGATCACTGCACAGTGCAGCTCAATAAAAGCCAATACGTCTCAGTCACAATATGTAATCGTTTGATAAGTCCTGGATAGACATAACGAAACATGCACAATGACAACCACAACCGCGGTACTGGCAGTTTCCTTTATACCTAACCCGAATAAGGAACAAGGCTTGATGATGTGACATTTAGCTGCTAAATTTCTGATTCCAGCCTAAATCACCAAATGATTTTTGCATGCGTCGTCATTCAGAGAAAACAGAAACCCTGAGTTTGCTTGGCTGACTCGGATGTTTCCACCTTCAAATTCAGCCCTCTCTGAACCGAGAGTGTCACAAATGAGGGCAAATTCAGTCGTGTGGTTGCTGCAGGAGTTCGATTATGACTCAGCAGCACCCATCACTTTCCAGGAACTGAGCACCTGTAACTTCACAGTTACATTTCTCAGAGTCATGTTGGGCTCCCACACATACGCTCCCACACATGTTTCTTCAGGTTTGCGTTTCTCCTAAAACTCTTCAGTACCGGTTAAAACATTATGTAAGTGTTTGAAACATATGATTTATGTGTCTACGGGGCCTTAACATGTCCACACTTCCTTCTTTACAATCATTTATAAACTTAAACAGAAACACTGAATACATTTTTCAAGATCTACAATCTACAACATTAAATACTTTGTCAGCTCAACAGAATAGGTCAGGTCATAATAGAGAAACATATCATCCTCATACGGGCCTAGATCCACAGTTATATTTAGTTAAATTCTTCCGAAGTCCGGTTAAATGTGCTTTCCCAAAAGCCATTAAGACTTAATGTATCACGTCAAGGGTAGCAGATGTCAGCTAAGAAGTAAAAACAGTGAAATGATTTTCTGGAAACTATAAATAGTGTTTACTCAGTGCTACACTGAGTTAAATTAGGTCTTATTTTCTTGACTGTTTCATGCTCTCAAATATTTTTTTAAGAATATCAAGTGGGCAGGACTAAGCGTCCGCCAATCACTTTTTCCCAAAGGACGTGACATCAGCGGGATTAACAGGAAGTCTATTGTTGTCCACTCCCTTTTCCCTTTGGTTTTCTAACCAGACTTTCTCACGCCTCCTTATTTACCATTTGTCTATTGTTGGATCTTGTTTTTGTGTGTGTAGGGGGGGGAAAAAAAATAAACGTATCGAGGCCTCTCGTTATTGTCCACCTTTCCATGAAAAACACTAAAACAAATAGTCTGCTGGTCTCTTTCTTTAAATAGATGTTAAGGATTACATACGATGGGGGCTCGAACGCAGCACGTCGGGGTGGGAGATAAGGGCCAGCAAGAATCTCGACAGAAATGCCGTCTCATGACTCCACTTGAACTAACCTCCTCATGAAATTCTTCAGAAGCCTGTAATGTTCTCGAGGAGGCCGGCAGTATGTTTACGGCCTGTTTTTACTGACTTTATTACACTGCTGGATGCTTTGTCATGACCAGCAGGATTATAATGTAGCCTCTGGGATGCATAAGTGGACTGTTTCAGTAATTTAAGTGCTCTAATTCAAAGCAACTACAGGACATGACTGGATATTCCCTCTCACTCGAGTTCACGACTTAGAAATGAGAGGTCATAGCTTGTTGTTTCCACGCCGACCTTCAAAGATGTGGCAACAGCAGCAAATAAGTAATATACTAAAAGTCTCAAGGTACTTTTTCATGTCATTAGAGTGTTTTGGATAATTATTTGTTTTAACTAGTTTTTAAATAAATAATATAAATACAGCTTTAAAATATGTTCTTTTTCTTCATGGAAAATTACAGAATTTATAAACAGAATATACATGTATATTAAACTTTAAATTCATAAATGTGTCCTTCTTTCCTAGATCAGTGTTCATGATTAGTATTTTTATGAATCACTTTTTTTTTGTTGTTTAACTGGTCCACATAATGTTACATAGTTATTCTTGAATTAGAACAATTCCTCATTAATTTAGGACAAAATTTGTAAAGTTTAAAATAAGTAGATTGTTACTTTTACAGTTGCTGATATATATTTCACTAAATAGGGTGAATAAGAAAACTACCAGTC
>JAOWBL010000515.1:0-17389 GCA_028564865.1 Zenarchopterus dispar | reverse complement strand
AAAAAAAAAAATATATATATATATATATATATATATATATATATATATATATATATATATATATATATATATATACAATGAAAATATACATTAAAGCACATTTAAATGACGTAAAAATAAAAAATATGTCAAAAACAAATTAAAACTGAGAAAAGTGACATAGTGCTTTTATGAGCCAAAAGTTAATCTGAATAATGAAGTTCTGAGTTTGGCTTTAAACAGTTTAAACAGTTGCAGGTCAGAGATAGTATGTCGCTCAGGAGGAAAAGCGCTCCAGAGTTTGGGACCTGCATCACCCCACTGTAATGCCCCTCGACTGTGGGACCTGCATCACCCCACTGTGATGCTCCTCGACCATGGGACCTCTGACAGATACCGGCCAGCAGAACACAGAGCTCTGTTAGGTTGGTGAAGATTTAAAAGCTCACATAAATACTGAGATGCAAGGCCATTAACTGCACTAAAAACAAACGAGAGCTTAAAATGAATTCTGAAGGGAGTACGGGACAAATGTGATATGTTTATGTGTCTGAGTGTTTTTCAAAAAACAAAACACATGGGAGCTTTACTGAACTGAGGTTATCAAAATGAACATTTTATGTAAAAGAAAAAGAAACAGTTAATATGAAGCAGAAGCAATTTGTACCAACAGGAGACGATACAGAAAAGTTTTATTAATTCCAAAATAAAGTGTGTTACAGTAATCGAGAACAGAACTGATAAATACGTGGATGGCTTTCTCAAGGTGCAAAAAAACATGCTATAATCTTTTTTTTTCTTTTTTCTTATTTACATTTTAAATAAAAGAATAAAGGATTTAAAAAGAGGGTTTTAACTTGTGCACATGACTTAAGATTGAAAGGAGTTGGATTTTTCAATCGATCTTAAACTGGATGATTGATGTAGCTTCAGGGTTTTTTTTTCTTTCCTTTAACAACATGGATCATTGTAAAATAAATAAAAGGCTACTAAATTCTATAAAAGGTTTTGACACCCAAGCTGCCACAGCTTTAACTGCAAATATACGAGTCCTAATTTTATAAATCACTACCAATTCTTAGTTCTTTATGTTGTTACTGAGCACCAGAGCTGGCATTCACTCATGTTTACAGACCTTATTTGTTTTGAACTGACTGCTGATTCAGAGCTCTGCTGCACACTAATAACGGTTTTGTCTTTTTTCTCACAAAAATATGTGAGAAGAAACCTTGCAGCACAAAAGGGTTTGCTCTTCAACAGCCTTTCAATAGCCCAAATAGACTTTCCCAATTATAATACAACTAAGGACTTGGCAACCTTGGAACATGTGTTCAGTTCTCAGGAGCTGTGTGTTAAATGAAAAGCCTGCTCCACCAAGTCAAACATCATCTCCAATCACCACGAGGCTCCTTCCAGACAGATCCTGGAGCAGCTGGGGCTGCTTACACTTCCAGACACGTCAGTTTGTTTCTATTTTCGCAGCATATACAGCCTATAGGGACGGCAGTTATTTCAGGCGCCTGATTCTAATGATGACAAGGGCAAAGAGAGCAACCTCAGTCAATCTAGGACTGTTTAAATGTCCCTACAGTAAGGCCCAATAGATTACACAATCCCTCTGCGGCAATTCTTTGTGGAAACTCAACGTGTGACCTAGAACCCTTTGGGGCAAAGCAATAATTCTTCATACACTGCCTGTAGCTTCAAGCGACAGCACACAGTTTGGTTTTATGGACAGAACACCGGGCAGCTGGCACTTCATGGAAGGGCAAAGGAGAGCAGGACGGGTCAAGAGAAGCGGTTCCCAACATGAAGTCGTCACAACCCCGAGAGAGGAACCGAGGATCACAGGGAGCTTTACTGCACTGAGGTTATCACAATGAATGTTTTATGTAAAAGAAACAAAACAGCTAATATGAATCGTAGAAGTGGTATCATCATTCAACAATAAATCCAAAAACTGCCTGTAGGGACGTCAATAAGACCACATCCAGAGCTAAGAAGCTCTTTGCACAAAGTGGAATAGAAACTTGAAACAATGTCACATTTTAGCTGTAGATTAAATAGTTCCACTACTGTACTGAGTGTGTTTTTACACAACAATTTACTGAAGAACTTAACAGGCTTAGGGAGGAAACGATGATGTTTTACCAGTGTCTACTGGTGACAGAATACTTGTGAAGAAAAATGATGAATATATGTCCTCTAAACTTCCAGCTTCAAGGACAAGAACTACCAAAGCTGTGAAGATGAAGTTCCTTGACTTCAGTCTGAGTCGATGTTCAAGTATTTCAGACATAATATAGAAAAGAAACATGTTTCACACAAACAGGAGGTTCCAGGTTATTCATGCACTGAGCACTTTTAGAACCCTGCAACAGGCTGCACAGTCAACACTGACATCTCATCCCTGACCAGAAGCACATTGAGTCACAGATCTCAGACCAGCTTAAATGAACCATACAAATACAAAAAATACAGCAGAGGTCATTTTAACAGAAGCCAACAGTTTTAATCATTTATTAAATCACAAATTCATATTGCAGGGATGATGCAGTACACCCCCAGTTTCAGACACTGTAACAAGCAGGAGACAAAGGGTCAATCAACCTAAGACAACCAGTTGCATTGATATTTTCACTGATCCCACCTGTCTTTGGAATGTTGTTAAAGTAAAAACTGAGGTGGATATTAACAACTATCCTTAGGTTTGTAATATCATGACTTTACATAAATCCATCCACTAAGCATCTTCTGATCATACAGACTCCTCTAACTGGTTTTATATTGTCCTGAAACAACTATGGTATAAGATCATTAACTTGCCTGTTCAGTCAACCAAACATAAATAAGCTTTTTTTTTTAATGTTTATTAGCTCCAATGTCTATGATACCATATTTCAACTTTGACCTTTCAAATATGAATTCACTGCTTATTCCTCTGTGGTCTGAGTAGGCAGCCAAAGTTATGCAAATTCTGGATTCTGGAAAAAATGTATTTTATTGTGATATGGATCTTCTAAGATAAATATACTGTAGAAGGCCAGTTTAAGAGATTAAATTGTTATGGACACTGTTAAGTTCTAAAACTTAAAATCCCTATTCTGCTGCTGAGAAGCCCTGATTTCAAACCAATCTTAAATTTTCTGAGCAAAAAAAAAAAAAAAAAAAAAAAATCAGAAACAGTTGATCATCCCAAATCCACATTTCAGTACAGCACAGGTTTTAATCATTTTATTGTTGAGCACGTTTCCATGCAACTTTCTGAATTTTGTTTACACTGACTTAGTCATTACTACGATACAAGAGTTAATAAAAGTATTTTTCATTAAGCTCAGTGAGCTTTGGAAATCACATAATTCAGCAACTAAGGAGGTGAAAATATGTCACTACAGGCTTTCTGTGACCTTCAGGCAGTCTGAGTCTTAGTGTTTCTAATTTGCAGCGAATAAAACTCTTCTTGGAGGTGGAAACATTTTTTTTTCTTCTTTAACCCCCAAGATAGTATTTATCATTAGTATGGTAATTTAGCTCACAATTAACCTACTTTCTTTTAAAAGGTACTGCGGCGCAGCAAGTTCTTTCAAGAAATTTCTTTGAGTTAGATTACACTAATGTTTAAAATGGCTCGACTAATTTTGTGTTGTTGAAACAATAATAAAACACACTAGGATGCAGTCATTGATAGTACTTTGTAGATGGATGAGACTTAATTCACTGATGTGAATGCTTTTGTCTTATTAAAGTCATCAAGTAATTGGTCACATTGAACAAATCTTTAACTTTTACCTTAAGATTACTCCTCCAAGAACTCATGGAGACGTTTCAGCCAGGAATTAGCTCTAATGTTCACCTTCCTGGATTTTCTTTGGGATTATGATCCATTTGTGAGTTCTCAGCAAAGAACCTTTTCAAATCAGTAAGCCTGGTAAGCTTACTATGTTGAGTATTATGACAAATTAGTACAAGTCTCTGAATTTTTAGAATCCATGCAAGAAATTTCAGTTCATCTTCTTAAGGAGGTACCAGTCAAAGCTGAATGGTTCCAGGCACCAATCACAACTGGAATGGGATGTGTTTTTTGTTTGTCCAACAACAAACGAGTATGCACCACTCTGCATTCAGTGTGTGTATATTCAACCTTTTTGCTGACACAGAAAATCTACACCTGCACACCTGCAGTGACTCTCAAATGAATTTCGTCAACCAGAAAAATTCCAATAAAATAATCGCTTGTCTAGAATCCTATTCTAAGTACTATAAATACATGTGGATTGTCTGCAGACCAGTTTGTTTTGTCAAAAGCTTTTTTTTTCTTTTCTTTTCTTTTTTTTTAAGGGCTGAGGCAAAAAGCAATTTGAAAAGTGAAGTACATTATTTCAGTTTTAGGCTTTTTCCTACATTATCACAGTATGCCCCTCCATGCACAAGTCTAACCATAACCAGCATGATTTCCTTGTTTTAAATGGCAGAGGTAACATTCTTCTAGACCGGGCAGATGCATCGTGTGGACTGCACATTATTCAACATTTTAACAACTTTAGCTTTGTAAACAATGCATGTATTATTTTTTAATGCACTAGTTTTAGTCACTGTATGTCCTCTTTGGTTTTATAAACAATGCTGAAGAACTGCTGTCTGCAAAAGCAGTCCTGCTTTCTAAAAGCTTTTTTAAAAAAAAAAAAAAAAAACTCCAGTTATATGAAGTCAGACAGATCCGAAGCGTCTTCATTGGGACATTTGCAAAGGCAAAAGCTACAGTTAATGGTTTTAAAAGTAAAATGAAAAAGGTCAAGCTGAGTAGTTGTACTTCTCTTTTTTTTCCCTGAAACTTTGAAATCCAATTGTGAGAACTATCGATGACATTTTAGGGAATTTATACTTTAAATTCACGTCCAATCCTGCTTTTTCAGTTTAAAAGTATTAGTTTAACTATTCAGAGAACATGAGGCCATCATTAGACATATTCTTACAAACAAATGTGATAGGAATAGTTTAGTAAAGTATGTACTGTTACAAAGCGTCGAGATTGCAGCGCTACATGAAGACCACAATGAATTCAGTCACCTTTTGAAAAATGTCAGATTCAAATCGAAAATGCGATCTAATATAACACCCCTCCTCTCCCCCACCTCTCTCTGAGCTCTTCCTCTACATCTCTTCCCTGACAGCTGTCTTGTACTCCAGCGGCGTCATATACTGTCATCCTGTCAGGACTCATTTGCCACAATGGAAGTTTACAGTTCAGAATAAGGTTATGGAATTCTGTTCGTTCACATCATTATCTGAACTTGTGAATTAAAATAAAGCAGTACTTCTGTGAACTAGATACAATGTCTTTTTTTGTTTTTTTGTTTTCTCAAAACTAAAGGCATCTAGTTCAGTTCCTAAAATCAAAGCACATCATCACCTTCTGAAAATAATGACCTGAGTCAGTTTTTCTCAAGTTTGTCAGGAAAAAAAAAAAAAAAAAACTAAACCAAATATTTGGCTCCCTTGTTTTTGCTTTTGAAAATTTTGAGAAAATTGTAACTTAGGCCATTATTTTAAAAGGGTGCCATCATGTAGTTTTAATACATGATCCCTGGTGACTTGAGTAGGAGACAGAGTTGGTTCCTGGGGTACATGACCCTGAACCCCACACTGCTGGTCCCCAAGCTCCGATAAATGGGAAGGGCTGTGACAGGGAGGGCATTCTACATGAAAACCTCGGTCAAATCAATACAAGGAGAGAGAGATGGTCAGCTGTGGTGACCTCTACAAAGGATTAAAAAAAAGAAATAAAACGCCAACAATTTTCAAAACTGAGAACCCATCAAGGCGATTGTGTTTAAACTGGTTTTTAAAGTAGCAATATGTCTCAAATACAACTGTTACAACAAAATTAAAATCAATTAGTGAAATCTCTACATGTTTTTTAAGAAAAATAACCTTTAAAAATGTTCTCTGTATCCTAAATTAAAAACAACATTGAGCAGCCTTCTTAAATTAAAACACTAGTTTAAATTTCATCCTCACGGCCCCTCACTGCTGTCAAACAAAAACTGTCTGACTTAACTTTAGATCACCTCTCATGACAACTGCACATTGCTCTACAGTACAACACAGCCAGCCTCAGCAGCAGCTATGAAATGAAACTGGCTCACAGACCTACAGCGAATGTCTTAGTAGAGCCAAAGAAAAAACACTCAAGAAAATAATTAAGAAAAAAAGAGACAAAGACAATGTGACCAAGCAAGAGGCTAAACAAGACTAAATCCTGGGCAGCATCTTTTAAAAGTGACTTTACTTCTGTGCCTATAGGATGACCTACTGAGCAAAAAAAAAAAAAAAAGCTTGAATTTCTTTAACGTCGCTTTAAGTAAAACTGATTTACAATAACATAACTATGTTGGATGCATTGCTCATGTTTCCAACTTATTTAGTAAAGAAAATAGCTGACGAGAGTAACTCTGAGGAGACCTAGGTGCTAGGCTGTATGCTATGATTTTTTTCTTACATCACTCTCTGGATGTAGATTTTTTAAAATTGAACATTGATGCACAACAGAGGATTTCTTTTTATGTTTTTATATGTCCAAAGCTATCACTGTATTCTGTTGAATCCTTAATGGATTTGTTGCATGCAGCTCCATGAGGAGGTACAGTGAGGTTTATCTGCTGATCCCAGGACCTTTTTTTTCTGGTTAACAATTAAACATATTTCTAAATTGTTTTCAGTATGTTGATGACTGTCGTCACTAATTCAGGTTGATGTATAATTTTATTCGGTGTTTTCTTCTGGGGCCATCCGTGTTGTGATGTGTCGGGTCAATTGGGGCTGAGCATTTCAAAGTAATTTACTGATGTCTGCTTTTACACCGTTGGAATTTTGTTTGTCCATAAGGATTCACAGTCAGGTGATTTCTCTTTCAGAGCATTTTAATTTTGGTAAGTGTGCTACATGTAGCAAGCACACATCGGTAACTACGGCAATGTCACCTTTTCCCGTTTGAAGTAAAGATGTTCAACGTCATTTGGTGACCAATAAGTCTCAAAGGGTTGTGAACTAACCCAAACACTGAAATATGGATAACCACTTCTAGTGAGAACTTTCAAAATAAAAGTAGAGCAATAACAGGATGCAGAGATTTATGACTACGGAGATTTTAGGGTCATGCTGAAATGGCAGGCAAACCGAACCATGTGATCTAGCGACTTTCATTGATTGATTTGTAGGGAGTTTTGTGCTCCAGATCATTAACTTTGATTCCACACCATAAACTTTTGGGAGATCCCATACAAAACCCCACAATCATTCAAATGTTACAAATCATGAATCAGCTCAAAAGATGACCAATTATTGCTTTCCCGCTACAAGGAGTTCATTATTCAGTAAAATGATCAATTTCTTTATCCATAGTCTGTTTTTGTTATGTGTCCACATTTATTTATTCATTTGATTGTTTTATTTCATTTTATGGATTTTCTTTTGTTTTTGTTTCATTTTTCTCTCTTTTGCAGAACTGTTATTTTATTTATGGCACACACATTTCTATTGTGGATAGATCTGATTTTTTCAAAAGACAAAAAGTCATAGGATGTCTAGAGCTGATAAATCACAGACCTTTTCACAGCAGACCTTTAGACTTGTCCGAGCGGAGAAAGCATGGATAGAATTACTGATATCTAAGTTTATTTAGTTACTTCAGTAAAGTCATAACAGTGAACAAGTAGAGATTAATGCAAGTAATCAATGTTTTCTACTTTCTTACTTTTAATTAGAGAATATTTAATATGATATTCAAGTCTGAGGATACCAATAAACAACAACAAAAGACAGAAATGTATCAAAACCTGAAGACATCCTTCAAGTTACTTCACCTGAAACGCTCCTTCCTCTGCCTCCAGGACCCAAATATCATCCCGAAATCTGAGATAATCACATGCTCATCAGGAGTTTAACAGACCTGTGTTGTAGTAATTTGCTTAGTTTTGTTTGTATTTAAGCACAATGAGGAACACTTCACTCAAATTGAACACAAATTAGCAACAGTTAAATAGCATGATTATGAACAGCATTACTTTCTTCAACAATCAGTTTTTGATCAGTTTGCACTCAATCTTGAAATATTTGGGGAAACAGGTGACTTTCCTTTAAGACTAGTATTCACAAATGCATTAAATAAGGAAATAAGTTTTAAAAGACACAATCGAGTCATTTAAAGTAAGCAGGAACATGGATAATTTGATGGCCATTCAGAGTGAGAGATTATCTGATCTGAAAACGTGAGTGCTAAGTTACAGGGAAAGCAGAGAGGATGTTCAAGCTCTCTGCTTCACATCAAGGACATCCCTTTGAATAAAGTTGAAAGTCTTTTCAAACCTTTTTGGTTTTTCACAAATCTGATGCATTTCCCACTGCAAAAAATGAACGACAAAAATTTTAGAAGGCTGAAGATGGAGCTGGTCATATAGGAACAAGGTGACGGATAAAAATAAAAAGAGGATGTCATTAGCATGTTGTTGGATGTAATCTGACTGAACTCGGTCAGGAAAAGAGTCAGTCAACAGTTTTTGAGCCTTTATTGGGAGATTACAAAGTTTGAAGACGTGGACTGAGGTAGCTATTTTATATACCACTATGAAACTAAGTCATTTTGGAAATCAACAATTAATACACTGAGCTGATTCATTTATTAAATATGGCTAGTCTGACTGATTTTAAGGACCTCTGTCTTTATAAGACCCATTGGTGGCCAGAGCCTGAAATTTAAGCAGATGAATCATCATTTGGTGAGACTTTAGGCAAGACTTGTATCTACTTGATTTAGTAAGATTTCCACCACTACATTCAGTCCAACTAACCAAGATCCATAAATACTGGAACAGTTACACAAGTTTCAAATTTAGTGTTTCTGTATGTTTAGGCAGTTGATTTGAGATTTAAGTACAGATATATTTGAATAGAATTGAAAAAGTATTTGAACAAAACCTTAAGGAATTACAAAAGAGCCAGAAGTGATGAGACTAAAAAGTAGATAAATAAAAGAAGAAAAAAAAGTAAAAACCTAGTACTTCTCATGAAATGAGGTTAACTGACGAGATGCTTTGCGCCGCCTGATGGAGCTGCTTAGTTGCCGTTTATTTGCTGGACTTTCCATCTTCACGTTCATCCTCAGTAAGTGAACGGTACTCAATTAGTTTAAGATGTGACGTGACTCAGCCATTTAAGGAGATTTCATTCCTTTGTTTTAAGATCCTCTTTGGTAGTCCACTTTAGCCCACTATCCATATTGACAGTGAAGTGCTGTCCTATTGATTTTTTTGAAGCCTTTAACTGCATCTAAGCAGCAAGTTTAGCTCTCTGCACATCAGAATGCATCCTGCTATTTCTTTATCAGCAGTCGCAACTAATACAGTCCTATGTGTTTTCCTTCATAAGCCGCGCCCCTTTTCCTCAGGACTTTTCTCTTCCCACAATTCTGTTTGCATGTTGAGGAAACATTTTTACATTTCCATTCATGGAAACATCTGATGACTGACTTTTACTATGATATATCTGTTTATTTGAGAGTCTTTGGGAAGAACTTGTCATGACCAAACAAAAACTCAACACCAGACTCAACTTCATACAGCTTTATGTCTTTGCCAACAAAGAATCAAGTCCCAAACAGCCAGGAAATGAAGCTCCTGGTAAAATTATGAACTCATTCTTTATTTGTGACTGTTTGTTCAGGGGGATATTTTATAGAAGAGGAAGAAAAAAATAAAATCAAAGATGGCAGAAATGTTATTTCTGTATCGACTTTACCTCATATAAACTTAATTTCTCTCTCTTTTTTTTTAACGGCTCAGTCACAAAGATCGAATCTATTTCTGCCCATTTGTTTTTCATTCCTTTCGTTGTGCATTTTATTATTATTTTCAAAAGATTTTTCGTTGAGTTTCTGTCTCAACACTTTGAAGCCTTCCTTAATGAACCCGATTCTTTTTTACACCCTTCACATTTTTGTCGTCCAAATTCTGCACACATCTGACTGCGGACAACAAACAGATTGCAAAAAATTCTTGTTGAATTACCTTTTTGAAGGAGTTTTACCATCTCTTTCATTCCTTCAACACTCAGCTTTCTTGTTGAGGTCATGTTTTTTGTTAGACGGGTTTGAAAACCCTCAGTTCATTATTAAAAGGCCGGACCTGCAGAGTCTATGAACACATCTTGCATCTATTGACAGTAGTTTGAATGACATTGATAGTCAACTTGTACAGACTTGTAACAAGATAGCAGCAGTGGGATAGAAAAGTCTGTAACAAGACACCTTTTTATTCACTTTTTTGAACATATACAAGGTTAAAATGATCTCAGTTTGTCTGTTTGGACTCCATCCACACTATCGCTATAAAACCTACCAGGCACTTGGTTGTCAACCTGAGTTCCATAAACTGATGTTTAGACTTCGAGTATAAGAGTTCGAGTATTTGTTTTGGAAATGCTCATTAGGGTGAGACTTAAGTTTTTATGTCATGATGGAGTGGATTCGTTTTTTTCTAACAACTTGAAATAATGAAAAAAAAACAGTACATTTTGTTAATTCACAATAATTTGGCAGCTAAAAGTTGTCATAGAAGTGATTTTCCCCCTTTTGTTGCATCTTGCCTTTGTATGAAATAAAAGGGATAAAGAAATATCCTCTGAGAGTCGTGATTCCTTACATCCTCCCAGCAGCTGTGTGTAACCACTGTGGCGAAATAATAGTGTTTTTTCTTCGAGAAGCCTTTCAAGGCTTTTTGTAGAACCTGGATCTGAAAGCTGTTCCATCAAGGTTTGAAGAAGTAAGTTGACGACATTGTACGACAGGAAAGTGTGATAGATGATTCTAGTCAGGGTTATGTCATTCTAATGACAACATGCACTTGAAAAAAAGAGAGGAATCTTGTTCAGAACTGGTCTTGGCATCCAAGAAAAAAAAACTACCCTGCAATGGAAATACTGGCTTATTCAAGCCATTAGACAGACATATACAGCAAGTATAGATCATTAAAAAGAGGCAGAAATATCAAACACACTTGATGAAGACTAAAAGCATCTCATATAAATATATAGGCCTACAAAACAAAGAAAGAAATCCTTTCCTATCCATAAATCACTTTTTTAGTTGCATTTTTAATATACCAGTGGACACCATCCAGACTTTGCCTCTTGCCTGTATTTTCTATCCTGAATTTATCATACCATCATATCTATTGACGTGAACAATGCAGCAGAATCATATGAGGCACATCTTTTGAAGATGAGAGGAGTTTTTGAGAAATGTAAGCAAGAGGAAGCATTAATGGAGCCCAATGGACATGTGCTGGTGCCTCGTGCGGCTTTGATCTCACCTCTCCAAATTCAGCCGGCTCAAGTCTTAGTGCTGACAAGTGTAATTTCCTAGTTGGGGTGGAGAAGGAGGTGATGCTGCTGACATGTCAAATCCCTGCAGGATTTGCTCTTTAAAGACTTTGCTTCAACACCAATTGCACGAGGTGATTATTTGTGCTCAAGCTTGAAGTCTATAATTCGCTTGATTAGAAATGAAAAATATCAAGGCTAAAACTGGAAATCATTCTAAGAATTACTTGCACAATTGACTTGTTAAGTGCTTAGTCAGAACTTTGAAAATAGTTTTCTAAAAGGGATCTTGTGCTTATGACATGTCAAGAACAAGTGTCTTTGAAGAATATACATGAACTAAAAAATATCTAACATCAAGCAGTCAGTGTTAAACCACTGACTCAGTTCATGAAATATTTCTTTGAATAATTCTCGGGATAGTCATATAGACTTATATACAGATTCAATAGACATATTTAAAGACAAAGAAAACTTAAAATTATATGCTACTGGTTTAACACCACAAAATAAATCTGTGAAACATGTGAGAGTGGCCTCTGTTTTTCTATTTGCATCAATGTTATTTTTATGCAGAATGAGCTGCGGAAGCACTGCTGGGTTCATAGTCATCACACACAGGTGGTCTGAATATGTCGAGTCTGAAGCATAAATCTGCCCGTTGATTCAATAATAAAGCTCTGGGTGCAGAAAAAAAGGCCAAAATGTTCCTGTTTTTCTTGCATCAGATCTGTAGACTTCACCAAAACATGATTTCAAAAAGAAAAACAAACAAGAAAAAGGCCCTTGCCCAAAAATATGCATCTTTATGTCACAATATCAAATATGACACTAAAATATTCACTGAAATAAATACCAACACACTGATCTCCTTTTTTAAATGCAAGTACAGCCGAGGGTATTTAACAAACTAATTAGCAGGTAGTTTGTAAAATACCGTTCATATAAAAGCATGACTCTCCATCTGCTTAGCTGACATGCTTGGATTCAAGTAAGAATGGTCTTGTTGCACAAATCATCGATGAAACCATTTCTAATTCACGCCGGCAAAATAAAGCTTTCAGCAAAAGTGTAACAAAGAGGATCCGTTCCATCTCACCTGCTCTTATCTCAAGGTATATTAGCCTTTCTCCTGCCACTCGCATTACCACTTACATTTTCCATGGGGGTAAAGCACTCAATTAGTTGATGAGCAGCAGGCATGGGCACTTCTTTAAAAACAGAAGTTTGAGCAGTTTACTGATATGGAGCATTGAGGTGTGTTAACAAGATGCCAAGGAGGAGAGACGTCTTTTTTTATATTTGTATTTAGGATTATAGGATTTATAGGGCTATAGGATCATTTCCAAATAAATTAGAAGCCACCGTTCTACCATGAGGGATTCAGGAGTGGATGTCCAAGCAAGCACACCCCAAAATAAACAAACAAACAAAAATGGAGGCAATTATTAGTGTAAGTAATGGAAAGGTTTCTAGAGGATAGATTGGATACACTGAAATGAGTATGTGTGAGTATGTGTGAGTATGTGTGAGTGTGTGTGTGTGTGTGTGAGTGAATGCGTGCGTGCGTGTGTGTGAGGATTTTAAGTCCTTTTTTCATTCATAGAATAAAAACTAAGAACTGAGCTCTACCTGCTGTCTCCTTTGATGTGTAACTGACAAGCTTTAGTGTAAGAAGAGATGACAGGAGCTGACTTCTCGATGTCTGAACTGTTGGCCAATCAGAATCCATTATGGGTTAAACATGATCATTTTAAGAACTTTTCATCATCATCACAATTCTCTTTGGAGTTTATTCCAGTTGGCAAAAAAGAGAAATAGTGCAGCAAAATAAATAACAATTGGGATACCATAATAATAATCTGGATGTAAAATATTCAGGCAGTGAAACTGCACGTCTACTTGGAGTTTTGTGAATGTGAAATGGCAGCAATATATGTACATATATTTGTGGCAGCAATATATGTACATATATTTATTTCTTACAAGTACCACTTCCATGTTACATATTCTGTCAATGTAGAAAGGGTGAAATTGCAGCCTTTGTTTCATAGTTTTGTCAGTACATTGATATTCAGTTGGTATGCTGTCATATATAGTGCAAAAACTCTTCCAATATCCGTGAAGCCTCTCTGCTAAATTTTCATTTCCAATTGAAAGGGACTCATTACAATCTGTATGTACTTCTGGACTAACTGATAAATATACATGCATGCTATAGAAAGATTTTTTAAAAAATTCAGAGCCGATCTAAACATCCATCCATCTTTACATTTCCATGTCACTGGAGCCAAGAAGAATTTGACCTGTAGGATTAGGTCATAAGGCAGGAATACAAGTTACCAGTTTAGGAAGGTGTTTTTAGAGCTTTTTTGGAGCTGCCACAGATTATTTTTGTTGTCATTTATTTTGTGCAAGGGCATTTCATTAATTGTTTGCCAAAAGTGTAAAAGTTCAGTTAATGTAGCAAAAAATACTTAAGAGAAAGATCTCCTGCAAAACCTTTAAACATAACATAGGATTCTCAACAACCAACTGTGTGCATTGATAAGAATATCAATATCTTGACGTTAAATAGTAGCAGATTACAGATTTATGATATATGGCTGATGTTGCCCTTAAGCTGTTACTGTGTGCATTCAAAGCTACTCTTTATTCATTGTGGATCAGGATATCAAGAACTCCCCCACCCCCATGTTATTCCATGTGGATGTCACTGTTCTGAGCACAAAAAAAACAACAAAAAACCCAACTCTGCATGTGTCTTTTGATTCTTCAGCTTATACTCAGCACAAAACACTTTTGAGAAAATCTAACAGGACGTGTGGAACAAAACTCTGGTATTTCCTGTATATTAAAGAAAAGAGGTAGATGATGACAAGAAAAATTAAATAACTCCCTAAAGCCAGAGGTTTCCAGCACCAAAAGCTGCACGTCCTTGCAGTTCTGTATAAGACAGATGAGCTATGAGCAATGTTGTAGTGTCTCTGCACAAATAATCAAACTTTATTTATATAGCACTTTTTGTACAGTAAAAGGTAGCACAAAGTGCTTTAACAGTAAAAACAAAATCAGTCCCACCCATTCACACAAGCCCCGTCCCCACCCACCCTGATCACTATCAATGATAAAAGACAATCAAAGGTTAAAATAAATAAATAACATGGAAATCATTGCTGGACACAGAAGAACCAGTGAGGAAACACTATCCCACTACCACAGGGAGCCGTCTGCATCAGGAAGCGGCTGCCAAACCCCGGAGCCAGACTGCATGGTAGGGGTGACAACCCACCCCCGGGCGGGACAGAGTACCGACAACCACTGCTGTTGTTGGATGTATACAACCCAGGGGTGAGTGGACGTTGGGCCATCGCCATGGCAACCGGAGTCAACAGCACCTCCAATGCAGAGGACTCCCACTGAGGCAAACATGAACCAAACTTCTACACAAGCAGCTCCTCAGTTCAATGTTCTTCATTACTTTTTTTTTTTCAAAAGTTATAAATCACTTTTCTATATCACAAGAGATATTGGGAAGTGTCCTTATTACTCTGAGTCAGGAATGTTGGTCCAAAACATGGGAGCCACATGAATATATGAGAACTTTAAAATTTTGAAGTTACTTTTAGAGGAAAAATTAAGATAACTAGTTAACTGGAAAGTTGCAGGTGCCTGAAATACTTGCTATATATTTAGATGAAACTAGTAAAAACTCTAAATTGATGGATCATGATCAGCATATGATTCATAAACAAAAGATTTGTTTTTACACGAGTTTCATAGCTGTGATTGTAAACAGTTTATTTTAATTAGTTCCATTGAACATCTGTCATTCAACTTATCACCCCATCAAAGCTAATGAACTCTCTCTTCCCTTCTTTTTCTTAAAACAAAAATGAGGCATGAGCACTTAAAAGGCTTTTGGCTTTGCATTTGATTCATGAATTCAGTGGCCGTTAGATATATGCTGATCAAAATTCACATGAGGGTTCAAAGTTAAGAGCCTGAAGATAAACAGTTGGTGCCATCAAACCGTAACAGAAAGCAGCACAACTACTTTTAAAGCTGTTTAATTCATATTTTATAAAATGAATCAGATATTGAGCTGCAACTTCAGTTGCAATTTCCGTCATAAATACTTGAGATATAGCGCAACGTAATGGCTTATTTATGTGTAACATAATACTGGAGGATTAGAACTACAGTAAGCTTTTCAGAATTAGTCCCCGTAACACCACTAATCCAGTCAAGATATATTTGCAGTCCAGGCTTCATAAACTGTGTTCTACATTGAGAGTTGCACGTCACCCTGTTAATAAGAGTTAATACATTCTCATATTAATTAATCAATAGGTAAATCAGCTGTGGAAATGGAGACTGGTAAAAAGCTAAATGACTCACTCACTGTACAGGCCTTTACAATTTAATTTCTGAAAACATTTACACATGTATAGCTGCTGAAGGCTCGCGCATGCTGCAACCACGGTGAATTAAAGCAAAATCAATTCTTTCCCATGTGAATTAGAGAACTCTCCTCTCGCTTTGTTGTAGTCATTTCTGCCAATGGCCTTTTTGTGCATGAACATGTGAGGGAGAGAGGAGGTACCCCTTTTACACTGTGTGGCAGTTGATAAAATTTCTTAAAGCCCATTAGATGCCTAATGCACCTTCAACAGACTTCAACTTAAATGCCGCTGTTAAATAAGTAATACTACAAAAAGTGTTTTTAGCCCTTTTCAATACTACAGCATGTACAGTGGAAGACGAGGTTATTTTTTATCTTTTTCTTCACTCAGCAAGAGTCATATGTCAGCTAAAACCTCTTAAGCATGTCTCTGCAATGAAAGCAGGTTAAATGGAATCGTTTTATAAAAAAATGTGTCTTTCCACGCACTCCAGCAGATTGTCAGGCTTGACATATTTGTCACTGAAATGACGTCGCAAATGGATATTTAAGTGAAAAGATCATGCAAGCGTTTTCGTCTGCGCAGAAGAAGAGCAACTCCCGCTGATGGATTATGGCTTTAGATTGACGGGGATTACAGTCAGCAGGATATTTGATGGAAGTTTCAGGCACTTCTTATGAGCAGATGAAGGTTGCAACACTTATGAAATTGCATGCTGTGTTCAAAAACAATCTGCAGGAGCTCAGAGGACGCTGCATTAATCAGTGAAGTCAGTTTATGTGACTTACGAGTTCATGTATTAATCAAGTCACAAAGGACTCTCTTTTCTTTAAACTCATCACCAAACTGGGACTGTCGACAAAAAAACAAACAAACTCAAGGGGATGCCGATCATACTTTAATGATGGAAGCAAAGGAGCAGCTTTGATCATTTTCTACTGGCAGCTCAAGACAAGGTTCAATGAAGGAGTATGATTCACATGACAAGGTTTAAATAATATTAATAAAAATAAAATACCAATTTAGAGGATGTTATCTATCTAAAATCTAGATTTATTCATGGGGGTGAAACATATTTAAGACATTTTAGAAATTAATTGTGGAAATTAACGACACTTTTAGGATACTCAGTAAACCTGGAAAAACCAACATATTTTGTGTTTCTAGTTCAGTTCTTTGTGCAAGCATTCAGACTCTCACAGCTCCACAGCCAGAATATCCGCTAAAATGATGGAGACAGTATTTTTTTTATATACATACAGTCTGAGACACAGACCAAATAAAAGATATGAAAGGATCCAGAAAAAAACTGTTTAGATCTGAAACATATAGGTGAACAAATCTGAGGGCCCTGAGCCACCACAAGAAGAACCGGCACACAGGACCAACCTTATACAATATCTATTTTGGGGGGCAAAACTAACAAATATCAGATTGATAGCACAGACAAAAATTTGTAATATGCTGTGAAATTAATCATATATACATATACATACATACATATACACATATACATACATACATATACACATATACATACATACATATACACATACACATATATATATATATATATATATATATATATATATATATATATATATATATATATATACACACACACACACACA
>JAOWBL010000514.1:0-17396 GCA_028564865.1 Zenarchopterus dispar | reverse complement strand
ATATATATATAAATATATATATATATATATATATATATATATATATATATATATATATATATATTAAAAAAAATCAGTTTTAGAGAAAAGACTGCATGAAAATACAAGACCCTTATCCTATGTATGAAATCCCACTATACCCATTGATAATTCTAGTCTCTCTTTCTCCCCTAAGGTTAAGAGTCTGGGTGTGATCCTCAAGAGTACACTCTCCTTCACACTCTTTCAGAGTTTTTAATGACATTTTATTGAACAGAATTCATTTACTAAACTCAGTAAATGGATGAAAATCATGCTCAACATTTCTTTGATGGTCGATTGGAAGGCTCCATAGAAAACAATTTTTTTTTAAAATAGTTTGAGCACATTTGAATTTATATTGACACACAAACTCATAACTATTTCACAACTAGGACATGGCTCAACAAAATTACTTTAAAAACAAACAAACAAAAAAATTTTGGACTTCCTCAATCTTACCCGGTGCAAAAAATTGACTCGTCCAACAGCTCCAATTTTTCCGGTGTAGTTAACGAATCCCACATTTCCCTCGGTGGAGGCGTAAAACTCTCGAATCTGAATGTTTCCAAAGCGACTGAGAAACTCTCTCCATATCTCTGCTCTGACACCGTTGCCAATGGCCATTCTGACATTGTGATCCTTGTCATTGTCTCGCTGCATGTTGATACACAAATAAAAATCATAAGCAGTTTGCAAGTACCATAGAAATCAACTGTATTATACAGTATCATCTATTAGCTAAATCTGTGGAAATGTAGTGAACTGTGTAATTATTGGCCTTCTTAATGAAAACAAAGTGTAAAAGAGGTTTAAGGATGAAGCAAAAACGAAATAAAACATCCATAAACATTTTGAAAGTGAGAAGAAGGTGGATTTAAAGACACTTTAAAGATGATTTATCATATCTGGACATCAAAATAGACAAAAGCAAGTACTTTCTTCAAGTTTACCTAATTTTTGTCCATACATGAGAATTTGAGTTTAAATGCCAACTGGGACAATCAAAAATATTTAAGTTTGACTCAAGAAATACTTGCTACTCACTTCTTAAAGGAATGTGACCCCCAGTTGTAGTGTATACAAGAAGATTTGGTTGCCATGTTACTTGATATGGTGCTCTAAAGTAAAGGCCAACATCTATTCCTAGTGGTGACCAGATAAAGACAAACCTCCTCTGACTTGTTCGGTAATGCGGTAAATTGAGACCGCACTTCATGTGATGCAATTAGATACTCTGAATGGCGTAGAGGCACTATGCTGTGCAGTGCTCTGAAATGCAAATCAATCTTTTAAAATCTTTCACCAACAGAGTCATTCTGAAATTTTCAAAGCATCTGCTGTATTTTATATCTCAAAAAAACTGCACATTTTATTGACGCAGAGGGCTGGAACCTGAAAGATGAGATTTACGATTTCTATTTTGGTAAGCCAGCTGTGCTGTGCTTGGGGAATGTACTGATTTGGAAAGTTCACTCTGACTGTCTCAATGGCAGCTTGCTGCAACCAGTTTACGGCACTCTGCCACTGCAGCTGTCCTTCGGAGGAGGTTTTACAGTAGTTAAGATGGCAAAGAAGAGTTGTGGTGCCTGCAGCTCCCTGCCAAAGATCCTGTGCAGGCTTGTTTCACACACTCAGACCTTATGGCTATTGGGTTAGGCCTTTGATTTGGAATTAAAAAAAACTAAAAAAAAAATTTTTTTAAACTGTCTACTGAGTCTGAACTCAAATTCCAAAAAATGTTGGGACACTGCAAAATGTTTAAAAAGACAAAACATAATAATTTGCAAATCTCAAACTTAAATTTGATTCACAACTGAACACAGAAAACATCAGAATTTGAAAGTGAGGAAATGTTACATTCAAAGAAAAAAACCTGAGACGGTCTTAAATTTGACAGCAGCGACACGTCTTAAAAAGACTGAGGCAGGGAAATGTTTCTGTGTAGCGGCCCTCTTCTGGGACACGACGTAGTGGTAAATGTTTGGGAATGGTGAGATGAGTTGTTGAAGTTGTGGGTGAAGAAGGGTGTCCCGTTCTGGTCATATGTAGCAGCTCAACAGTCCTGTCTACTGGGTCCCTGTTTGTCATATTTTTGTTTCATGATGCACCAAAGGTTCTTGTGTACAGTATACAGTTTGGCACAACAGGAAGATACAAGGACTTGCCAGAAAAAGGTGTTGTCTAGATGGGAGAATATGTCACCCTAAAATCTGTATCTGCCTTTTGGAAATTATTTTAATTTTTTTTGCACACGTGCACTAAACCCATTCCATATAGACACCCTCGTACCATAGGAGAAGGAGGCTTTTGAACTGAGCCTGAATAACAAGGGTTAGGCTCCTCTCCTCTGAGGTGACAGAATCCATGGTTACCAAAATGAACTTCAAATTTGAATTTATCTGACAATAGGACAATTTTCTCCTTTGCCTCAATCCAATTTTACTTCAACAGGAAAGTTCAGAAACAATCCCAGCATCCTCTTCTCCTGCCCCCAGCCAAATAGACCTCCCATCATCCCTTGACCCACAGCTTCCCTGTCACACCGTAGCTGTCTCATCTTCCGCCTCAGTCATAGGTCTTGATGTTGTTCCGTTACTGTCTCCAACATTTGGAGATGCTAGGCCCCCTATGACTCCCCCTACCACCTGTCTGTCTCTAGCAGTCAGGTGAAGAAGCAACTGGAGAGTCCCGAAAACTTGTTCGAACCAGTATGTGAGATTCTGCAGCACCTCTTCAATCTCAGCCTGAGTCAGGAGAAGCTCCTAATGCTGTGGAAGACATCCTGCCTTCTTCCAGTACCAAAAAGATCTCATCCACCTTTTCCTAATGACTGTAAACCTGTAGCCCTAACATCTCACAACATAAATGCCCTGCAGAGGCTTTTATTGTCCCACCTGAATAAACAAACAACCACCTTCCAGGACCCACAGCAGTTTGCCTATCATCATGGGGTTGGAGGTGAAGATCCCATCATATACCTGCTTCAACAAACTCACACTTATCAAGACAAAGCAGGAAGCACTATGAGGATCAAGTTCTCCAATTTCTTCAGGGCATTTAACACCATTCAGCCTGTATTACTATGTAAAAAACTCTAGAAGATACAGGTGGATGCCTCCACTATCACCTGGATTACCGACTACCTGACAAACAGACCACAGTTTGTGTGACTGAATTGTTTTGTCTCTGACCAGGTGGTCAGCAGCACAGGAGCACCACAGGGGACTGTACTCTTACCATTCCTCTTCACGCTCTACACCTCAGACTTCCAAAACAAGTCAGAGTCTTATTGTCTACAGAAATACTCAGATGACTTTGAAGTTGTGGGTTGTATCAGTGATGGACAAGAGACTGAGTACGGAGAACTGATAGACTGTTTTGTGACATGGTGTAGGAACAATCATTTCATCTTGACTGTGAACAAGACAAAGGAGATGACTATAGATTTAAGGAGAGCTTGAATTAAGTTAAATGGTTTATACATCAAGAAGAAGAAATAGGAGTGATGGGGGAGTATAGATATCTTGGTGTTCACCTGAACAGCAGATTGGACTGGAAATACAACACTAATGCTGTTTATAGGAAAGGACAGAGCAGACTGTACTTCCAAAGGAAGCTCAGGTACTTCAGTGTTTGCAGCAAGATGTTGTAAATCTTCTACAACTCTGTTGTGGAGAGAGCAATCGCATCTGCAGTTGTCTGATGGGGAGCAGCATCAGAGCCAGTGACTTTAAGAAACTGAACAAAGCGATAACGAAGGCTGGACCTGTCCTGGAGCTGATTGTGCAAAAGATACTTTATAAAATGAAGAAGATCATGAACAACCCTCAGCATCCTGTTCACAACACAGTGATTCAGAGTGTTTACAGTCCCGGCTTTAAATGTGAGAGACTGCATCTCCAAAATGCTCTTTTTAAACCAAATCATGTCACTGAACTGTCACCAAAAAAATATAATTAGTTACAGGATGCTGCTCCAGACATTCCTTCTTGGTACCACTAACCTATCCAGACTTTAGTTGCACAAGTCCAAACTTTTTGAGATGTGTTGGTATGATGAAATTCAAAATAATCTTTCAACATTTGTTATGTTTTATTGTGAATGAAATGTAAGTTTATGAGATTTGCAAATCATATTTTTGTAAATTTCTTTTTTTTTTTTGGCTTTCTTTACATTTCAGACAGGGTCCCAACTTTTTTAGAATTGGGATTTTAGAAAGATGAAATCAACAACATTTGAGATGTTAAATGTTCTGCTGGTATCAAAAATTAATTAATTTCCACTCATACTTAATATCTTTTAAAAATTATGACATTTGTATGTCTTGAGTCACTTTGGGCTTGTAAGATAAAAGCACATGAATGTTGCATTAAATTACAAAGGTTAAGTATGTAATTGAAGTAATAAAAAACAAGATTAAACAAAGGATATTAAATAAGGCTACTAATATATCTATCGATTTAATTAAAATGTCAACATGCTAGACTATTTTTTATTTTTGAAGTATATTAAAGAAAAAACAGTTTTCTTTCGATACTAGAGCAGCCTCTAATGATTAAGGATCACAGACAACGTAACTATAATCAATGCATTTCAAAATGGTTTTATACCAATCATATTCTGGCCTTCCAGAGAACTTACAATCAGAGATCTCTAAATTATGAGGAAATAAATCTTAACCTCCTGACAATCCTGAACAACTGGTTTAAACCAAAAGTGCCAGCTGTTACTTGTTCTGCCGCACAAGCTTTTTCATAAGCACAGTAAAACAAAGAAACAAAAACAAACCAAAAAAAACAATAGTAGAGGTTGTTGACTTTTCCTTGTTTTTCTTAATCTGACTGGCCAAATACTTGCTAGATTTATTGCTAAATTCAAAATGTCTAAATCTTTGAAGAAGAAATCTGGTCATTTTGTTTCGACAGTCATTCAACTGTAGTTGATGCTTTTGCAGATCAGACTGAATTTGAGGTGTGAGTTGAGTCATAATTTCCAGTTCTTTAATCTTCTTTTTTTTTGCCTTCTTTCATTTCGTTGCTCCTTTTTTTTCTTATAGGAGTATGAAATGATCTGTCCTCTTAGCACAGCTTTGCCCACTTCCCAAAGAAGTGATGAAGTTATTTCTGGTGAATCATTTATTTCAAGGAAAGATGCCCAGTTTCTCCTAATATAATCATCTCAGTCAGGATTGTTAAGTGATGATGTATTAAACCACCACCTGTTGCTGATTTTGGCAGATCTAGTTTTACTCAAGGTAAGAGTAATCGGTGCATGATCACTAATAATAGGATGTATTACAATGTCCATCATTTTTGAGATAAAGATGAGGTAATAGTTGATACATCTGTAAGATTGATAAACTTGTTAGAAATAAAAGAATTCTGTCTTTGGGGTGTTTTAGCCTCCAACCATCTCTAAGACCACAATCTTAAAAAAAATAACACACAAGTGCGGTTAAAGAAGGGAAACTTGGATTTTGTGACCCTTAACAGCATGAAGATATCTAAAATAAAAGGCAGCAACAACTTAAAGTGGTAGCAAACTACAGCTTCTTACTGGAAAAAAATATGTTTAATAATGCATCTTATATCTGAAAGTGGAAGCAGTTAGAAATGATTTTACCTTTGGTGCACTGCAAAGATAGCGCATCACCTCTCCTATGTACTGGACGACAGTCACATTGTATTTCCTGCAGTCATCCCAAAACTGAGAGGCAGAAAACTTCCTTTTTAGAATTATAGTTGACCCTTTAAAAAAAGAACGCAGAGAAAATAGATATTATACTTCCATTACAATTTTTTTCTCTACTGACTAAAAGTTTTGTTTATAAATTATTTGAAATCAATCTACTGCCTTAAATCTTTTACACTAACCATTTTGCATTCATTGAATTATTTGACAGGACTTGGATAATTGCACAGCCATATTGGCAGGGAACTGCGCACAACAGATCTGTGACGGTTCCAGGCAGTATTGAACGTTTCCTAATAAGTGTGTAACTCAGAGTGCTTACAAACACACAGACAAAAGCTGTGAACTTTAGCCTATTTAGGAAAAAACAGTCAGAAAGGATCTGCTCAGATTACTGGTACAGGGTGACAAAAGACCCTTTCACTCGAGTCGGACCAGAGGGAGAGGTGGAGCAGGGGGATCACTTTTGATTCATGGGCAGTTTTTTTTTTAAAAACAAAACACTTTATTTGATGTGGTTATCCTCAAGTTTTGCACGAGTTATGGTGAAACATGCAACAAAGCAAAAGTTTAATTCGACAAAGAATCTTATCTAACTTGTTTTTCCTCTAATATGCCTGTCTCAGGAGTCTGTCCATCGTCTCACCAGTTTCGATGGAGCCAATAAAGCCAATAAGAAACCCTGCTGTGTGGTACAGAGGCAGGTTTAAGTAGATGACGTCTTTTGATGACACACCGTTGGAAGACAAAATAGCCAAAGCTGTTAAAAGGCGGTTCTGGTTGACCAAAGCTGCCTTAGGCAAACCTGTTATTAAAAAAAAAAAAAAAAGGTAAAAATGACAAAATATATTTTTTTTAAATATTGCAAAAACAACAGTACATATGCAGCCTCTCATCTACCGGTGGTTCCAGAGGTGTAGATGTAAACAGCTGGACTTTTAAACGTGATATGTGATCTGAGGGATCGAGGGAGGGCAGCATCTGATGCCTCTTCCACTTTTGCAGAGAAGTTGTCAATTCCTGGTGTGTCGCAGTGCTTGCTCATCAGAAGGACTGTGACACCCTGCTCAGTCAGTGAAGGCAGCACATCCTCCACCGCGTCCTTTAGCTCTGCAAAGGGAGAGACACTACATAAAATAACAGCTACATACAGGTTTAAAGGAAACACATTATGGCCTCTTTTCAAAACAATTTCTTAAGGTCTCAATGACGTGTCTGTCACGTTTTGGTCCAAATATCTATAGAGACACAGTACAAAAGCCTGTGTTTCAATGTATTTTTACAGCTGCATTCCTAGTGGAAGGTTTTACAGGTTTTCACAGGGCTTTATAGTGTTAAACATTTGAACTGGATCAAAAACACACTTTAATGTTATGGAAGAATTTTGAATATCTGTTCGTGTCTTAGGACAACTTTGATTAAACATTTAGATCCATCACAAATGTTTACTACATTTGTAAACTGGTTCAAAAAATGGGTTTGGTCTCCAAACCCCCCTTTGGTTTGGTTTCCTTTATAAAGCAATAAATGTTTGCAATTTATGTATAAATAGGGCCATGATGTCATCATCAGTCAACACTTGTGCTACTGAGTGCTTAGCACAGTACTGATTTCTGAACATAGCTTATGAGCTGTGAATAAACACCAAACAGAACATAATCTTTCATATTTAAAAGAGAATTTTTATTTTGTTGTGCTGTTAATTGTAGTAACAGGCCACCATGACCGGCTGTAGGTAGACCTGGAAGGGTCCGAGAACAAAGCTTAGAGCCAGCAGCATGTGTAAACGGGGCCTGTGCTAAAGGCAGTGCTCATTTCTGGTTTCAGGATACTCCATTGCATTCCACGCATAACTTCAGGACCATGAAATGATCCCCTGTAGCTTCCAGCTCCTTCAGCTAATGCACGCTAGAGGAGCTGTGGAGCTGCTGGCAAACGTCTTCAGTGAAATATAACGTCTCAAAAGTCATTTTGATTACAAAATCAGAAATAACTGCAACATTCAGCTAAGGCTTGGTTAGCACAAACTGTCTGATCTTGACCAAGCTCTGTCTTCAGGCCCTCCAGGCCAAACCACTGTCAAACAGAGACCACGGGTCTCAGTGGAGCTCTGTTAGTCCTTGTTTCAGCTCTGGCTGTGGTTGTTTCAGTAGCAATACTTGAAATGATGATGTTTGAACTGATTTAATAAGAATACATGTAAGCTAATATTTAGCAGCACCACGGGCCAACATAACCTGAGTCAGCCGAGCTAAAATGTCTGACTTTGATTAACATAAGGTGGGAGTCTTCCAGCTGGCTTCCCAGACCTGTTCGTTCCACTCTTTTGCAACATGTTGCTGTGCAGTAGCAGAAAAAAAAAAAAAAAAAAGGTTTCAAAACTACTCTTCAGAAAACCTGTGGGTGACGTTACAGAGACTTTGTCTAGAAATATAGTGTCTACAGTGCAGTTTCAGGGAGCAGAAAATGCTGCATGACGATAAGTTGGGTAGAGTAAACATAAACTCACACAGGAGTGTTTCAACAATGCTTGATGACAGGTGTGTTTAATACTTTGAGCTGTACTTTACCGGCAACTTTGTCATACCAAAATACAACAAATCAAATTTCTTCCTGTTCATTATACAAGAAAGCTGCGTATCACAATATGATCATATTGTCTGGTTACACAAGTTGTGTCAATATCGCACAACAATTTTCAGCTTTTTCCACTATTTTGGTCGCATGCAAGACCCCTTGGCCACTCCTCGCCCGCCTCTTTGTTCAATTTCACTAGCTAGCACTAGGCTATATAGCTACAATTTGATTGGCTGATACTTATTGCAACCCCTGAAAGAGTTAAGGTATCTCAGCTTCTGCTGCAATCAAATTGTATCATGTCAGTTTTTGATTTGGAAGTCAATCCAGACATCCAAATATACACTGTTGATCAAAGAACCCCCCATCCCTACCACCCTACCCCTAATATGTCCCCTATAAGGTTGAGATAAAGAGACAAATAAAGAGTGCAAGGTTTTGGATGGGAGCCATCCAAAACCTTGCAATCCCAAGCTTTACAACAAAAAGTTATGAGTAAAAAGATTTCATAACATACTGGAAAACTAACACTGACATCAACTATGACCCAATTTAAAAAAAAACAAAAACCTTTGTTTAAGGGGGCGGAGCCAGCATCTTAACTCCAACCAACTACATCTTCAGCTGGGTATTCCTCTTTCAAAACTGGCATTACAGTTTTGCACTACCCATTTTCGAGGTACAATAAATGAAGCAAGAGATTACATTTGGTGGAGATACAAATGGGGAGGCTCGTAGTTGTACTCTGATCTGGGTCTGTGATGTCACAGCACCCTTCAGTTCTTAAGACTCATATTATATAACATATTTTCAGACTGAGGTGGCTCCAAAAAAAGCAAAAGCCTTGTCATATCTTAAAGTTTTTGGGAGTGTAATCACTTCAGGGACTCAAAATGACACACAAAAACATTTTCTTGTGATATGTCCCCTTTAATATTTAATAATTTAATATAATGCCTTCCACAGATGTTTCCCCTTATTTGCTGTGATAATGGACACTGAAGCTTCCTATGTCTGAAGTCATGTTACTGACAAACGTACACTTAAAATACAGGGGGGTTTTGTGCAAATTATTTCATCATTCGTTCCCGACATGAGCCCAAACAAAGACTCCTTCCCCTCCAGTGTTTTCAAAAACACCCTGAAGCTGTGCACTGATCCATACCTGGTGCTGCTACCAGCACTTTTGCATTGCAGCAGTTAAAGCAGTGCAGGAGAGATTTGGTCCGGATGTTGTAATTCAGCAGGGCGACAGGAGAGCCGAGTTTCGCCAAAGCCAGCCAGGTAAACATGAAGGAGGGCTCGTTCCCCACGAAAAGTGCGACGGTGTCCCCGGCTGCGTACCCGGGATGAGCCTGGAGCGCGTTGGCAATTTTATTGCTCCTTTTGTCCGTGTAGGTGTAAGTGTAGCTCTCATCTCCAAACACAATGAAGTGCTTATCCGGATTCGCAGAGGTCTGCTCCAAGAAACGGTCCAAAGCAAAAAAGAGCGGTCTCCTCCTTCGCCTCGAAACAAATGTGACCAAAATCCGGATAATATCCCCGAAATATAGAATGTCCATCCAAACATAGGGGTGAAAAGTTTTGAGTGCCAATGGTATAAAGAGGATAGTTGCTAAAATGATTGAAAACGCATACAACTCCATCGTCAACTTTTTTTTTTTTAATTTTTTAAAGCCTGTAAAAGAAAATATTCAGCCCCTGTAGCAAACCGGGGAATGCTGCAAATAAGGATTTTCTTCAGTGGGGCGGAGCATTTTCTCAAAAGTACGCGAAGTTCCCAGAAAAAGTGAAATGTTCTAAAAAGTAATGCAAAAATCAATCAATACCTCGAAATTCGGTTAAAATAAGTCAAATGCAGTAATAAATAAAAGGACCCACATATGTTCTGCACTTAGGTGAATTGAGCTTTATTTATTGAGTGTTCAATCCCCTGCAGGAGTCATCTCAGGGCACTCAGATAAAAAGAGGTTAAGCTTCTTGAGGTTTTAAGATCCAGCACTCCACATGACCAGGATCAGTTGGACATGCACTGTCAATTTAAGTTGCAAGATGTGATTGACAGATTCACGTGACAAAAGTGTAGTATCATAGGGGGGGGGACACATAATGATAAGGCAGTTGTGTGTTTCTTATTTATGCACAGTGTGTTGTACATGACCTGAATCTCTGCACAGAAGGCATTTGATAGCGTTCCAACATGTCAGATACCAAGGTATGAGCAATACTAATTTTGATTTTTTTCACACAATTGCCATCAGATTTATATCTGGGAGGTACGGAGACCACACATCAGACTCTTTCTTGTGTTCTTTCATTTCTACCTAAAAAAAAAAAAAGTTCTCCAGAAGCCTACTGCTGGCATGCTGGGGGATTGATTAGTCTGCACGCATTTTTAGTTAAAAGGCAAGTGCCAAAATAGCACAGGAATGCCGGCGCTCACGTTGCCTGTCAGTGGCTATAGTGTTATGGCTGATCGGTTTATATATAAAGTGAGCCAAGCTGGTGAGGCAAACTCAAGTATCTAAAGGTTCACAGCAGCTTCAGACAAAAACTAGAGCAGACAGAAATGTGGAAAAGCAAAAGATCTTGACAAGGACTGGAGGTTAGAAATGAGGCACAACAGCATGATAGTTTACAACCCCAATTCGCATGAACTGTTGGCTCATGATTGACAACACAATGTTTTTACAGCAATTGGCTGAACTTTATTTTCCTTCTTTTTTTGTCAACTCTTAAATAATCTGTCATTCCCCACATCTTTTTTTTTTTTTTTTTTTGCTAGTTTAGCGTTATCCTGATTCTGAATTACAGCATATTCCACAAAAGTAGGGAGACAATGTGATGATTTGAAAAATCTCATAAACCCATATTTTATTCCAAATACAACATAAACAAGATATCAGATGTTGAAACTGGCACATTTTGTCATTTCATGGAAAATATTAGCTTATTTTGAATTTGATGGCAGCAACAAATCTCAAAAAAAATTGGAACAGGTGCAACAAAAAGCTGGAAAGGGAACTGGCACAAATCAAAAACAAGTGGGGGACAACTAATTAGGCTAATAAGCAACAGCTCAGTAACGTGACTGGGTTTAAAAGGAGCATTTCAGAGAGGCAGAGGCTCTCTGATGTAAAGATGGTCAGATTTTCATCTGTGACACTTTGCCTCAAAATTGTGGAACAATTTCAAGGGAAAAAAATCCTTAACATGAAACTGTGAAGACTTTGAAATCCAACCACCCACAATGTACAATATCATCAAAAGATTGAGTGAATCAGGATGAATCTCTGTGTGCCAGGGAAAAAGGCCAAAGGTCAAAACTAGGATGCTCATGATCTCCATCCCATCAGGTGGCACTTCATTAAAAACAGGCTTGATTCTCTACCTTCCTACGTCTCTATCATGCACAGAAGCCAGACTATATAGAAATGCCACCTTCTTCACTAGGCCTTTCATATTTCAGCAAAATGATGTTAAACCACGTACTGCATCCATCACAACAGCATGGTTTCACAGGAGGAGAGTCCAGGTGCTGAACAGGCCAGCCTGCAGTCCAGACCTTTCACCAATAGGAAACATTTACTGCACCATGAAACAAAACAAATAATCCAAGAATAAAGGTCCAAGACTTTGAGCAGGTAGACTCCTGAAAGAATGGGACAACATTCTTCTACTTAAACTTCAGCAATTGGTCTCCTCACTTCCCAGCTGCCAGCGAGTAAAATGTTAGATGTCCCAAGTTGAACAAAAAACATCTGATCCAACTTTTTTGAGACACGCTGCTGCCATCAAACTCAAAATGAGTTAATATCTTCTATGAAATGGTAACATGTTTCACTTTCCACATCTGATGTCTTGTTTATGTTCTATTGAGAATAAAATGAGTTTGAGATTTGCAAATCATTGCATTCTGTTTTTATTTGTATTTTACATAGTATCCCTATTCCCTATAAGATTAAACAAAGGATATTCAATAAGGCTACCAAGATATCTATCGAATTAATTAAAATGTCAACATGCTAGATTATTTATATTTGAAATATATTAAAGAAAACTGTTTTCTTTCGATACTAGAGCAGCCTCTAATGATTAAGGATCACAGACAACGTAACTGTAATTAATACATTTCAAAATGGTTTTATACCAATCATATTCTGGCCTTCCAGAGAGTTTACAATCAGAGATCTCTAAATTATGAGGAAATAAATCTTAACCTCCTGACAATCCTGAACAACTGGTTTAAACCAAAAGTGCCAGCTGTTACTTGTTCTGCCGCACAAGCTTTTTCATAAGCACAGTAAAACAAAGAAACAAAAACAAACCAAAAAAAACAATAGTAGAGGTTGTTGACTTTTCCTTGTTTTTCTTAATCTGACTGGCCAAATACTTGCTAGATTTATTGCTAAATTCAAAATGTCTAAATCTTTGAAGAAGAAATCTGGTCATTTTGTTTCGACAGTCATTCAACTGTAGTTGATGCTTTTGCAGATCAGACTGAATTTGAGGTGTGAGTTGAGTCATAATTTCCAGTTCTTTAATCTTCTTTTTTTTTGCCTTCTTTCATTTCGTTGCTCCTTTTTTTTCTTATAGGAGTATGAAATGATCTGTCCTCTTAGCACAGCTTTGCCCACTTCCCAAAGAAGTGATGAAGTTATTTCTGGTGAATCATTTATTTCAAGGAAAGATGCCCAGTTTCTCCTAATATAATCATCTCAGTCAGGATTGTTAAGTGATGATGTATTAAACCACCACCTGTTGCTGATTTTGGCAGATCTAGTTTTACTCAAGGTAAGAGTAATCGGTGCATGATCACTAATAATAGGATGTATTACAATGTCCATCATTTTTGAGATAAAGATGAGGTAATAGTTGATACATCTGTAAGATTGATAAACTTGTTAGAAATAAAAGAATTCTGTCTTTGGGGTGTTTTAGCCTCCAACCATCTCTAAGACCACAATCTTAAAAAAAATAACACACAAGTGCGGTTAAAGAAGGGAAACTTGGATTTTGTGACCCTTAACAGCATGAAGATATCTAAAATAAAAGGCAGCAACAACTTAAAGTGGTAGCAAACTACAGCTTCTTACTGGAAAAAAATATGTTTAATAATGCATCTTATATCTGAAAGTGGAAGCAGTTAGAAATGATTTTACCTTTGGTGCACTGCAAAGATAGCGCATCACCTCTCCTATGTACTGGACGACAGTCACATTGTATTTCCTGCAGTCATCCCAAAACTTCCTATTTTAGAATCAAAGCATAAAGCACAGCCAGCAGGAGAAAAATATTCCTGTTTGCTTTCTGCGAGATCTAATGGGACCAGCAGATCTGAATGTGGATTACAGATGAACACACCTGCTCAAACACAAAGAAGACCCTAGTCTTTTCTTTAAACAGTGTTAAATTCCTGCAGGTGGCGCTCTTTTCTTTGTTTGAGCTCCACCTGTATTCTTTTCCAGCATACATTAGCTGCCGAAGCCCATCTGTTGACAAAATACTGTTTGGGTCTTTCAAAATGCAAGTTTCATTGGAAATATACATAATGTGATTTAAAATAACTGCAATGCTTCTTTGGTTAAAATAACTCATAAACGTGGATTCACAAATAAAAGATCTTACTGTGAGCTTCAAATAAATAGGTTTTACAACATTTAATATTGCAATTTTTAGGTTCAGTTAGAAGAAATTAAACATGACATATGTGGCAGGGAAAGAACATTTAAATACAGCTTATTTCTTGCATTGGTATGTGAGTTTTAGTTTCAATGCACATGTTCTAACGTTGCTTATTTGTCTTTAAACATTGTCAAGTCACTTCTCTTCTGCAGTTTCCCCACTTGAAAGGGATAAGGGACATCTACCCAAAGTAACAGGATTTCACTCAAAAAAAAAAAAAAAAGGACTAGTCAAACTTCCATTCTCCACATTTTATTTCCACCATGCAAATGGTCCACCATTGCGATGTTTCACTCCATCACATTCCTTGGTTTACTACTGGATTTGTTTGAGTTGGAATTTTGGGCCTTTAATAGTAGCTGAAAAACCTTTAAACCAGAAAATACAAACCAAATGGTCTCTTAATTTCCATAATATTCAAGGTTAATCATTCTAACGTGACAAAAGACCTAAACAACAACCAACCACTATTGACACAAACTGACTAAGAAATATAGTAAATTAATATAGTTCAAAATATCAGTCCACAAGAATCAAACAAACAGTCCATTTCCAGGCGCTGATTTTATCTCAGAGTTCTAGTTGTTACCGGCTGTCTCTTTGGTGTTCGTAGATATCTTTTCTACATCTGCAAATTTCCCTGAAAGCCAACTACTGCTCTCTCTTCCATGAGGATGTGTATCACCTTTATTTGCCCTACCATCACACAGGCTCCTGCTCGTTGGTTCCTCACAAGAAACAGCTTGGCAAAAGTCTCCAATCAAACACAGCTGTGCTCCATCCAGCAGCTCTGGTGTTGAAGCCCAAGTTTGACAGCACACCTCCCACTCGATCGTCCCAAGAGACGCCGGGAAGATCATCTGATTAGTCAAGCTTCGTGGTCTCTTCTTTCGTTATCTGATCCACCTGTTCTTCCACAGGTAGTAGGACCACAAGCCTTCGAACATCCCTGTGAACAATGGTTGCTTGAATTTTGTCCCGTGGGTCCATCTTCTCTCTCTTTACAGTCCTTGTTTGCGGAAGACAGGAACTTGCAAGAATCCTAACGTTCACATCTCTTACAATCCCCTTTTTGTCCGGATTGGTACTGACGACTCTACCAAGTCTAAATTGTCCTCTCAAAGCGTTGTTGTCACTCAACCAGACAACAACTCAGACAACAATATTTCTCTGTGCAGTGTGCCACTTGCTTCAGATAAACAAGTTAGGGCCAGCAAGTTGACTTCAGTGCCTCCAAAACTTGCTTACCTCTGCCTGCATTGCCCTGAGTCTTTTGTAGGGATAATTAGAAAAATTGAATGTCCTCATATCCCCGCTCTGGGTGTGTCCCTCCAATAACCTTGCCCAGGGGGCCATCCCCCAGCACAAGGTCTCCGACTGTCTTGACCCTTTGAGGTGCCAACTGTCCTTCCCTGTGGCTTATAAGCAGGTGTACCTCCTTTGGACTCATCAGTTCATCGGGTGGAACCTCTGGAAAGAATTTATGGAGTTGAGCTGGTGTCACATGCCTGTGGATCTCTGCAATACTATTGAGCCCATAGCAAATCACCTGATGTGATTTTAATGTGCCGTTAGAGGTCTTTAATCTTCAGAAGATAACGTTTTGTTTGAACATAAGTCTTCATGCCACCAATCCCATGAACAATGAGTGTAACATCTTCACATCTGAGTCCTAATTTACTGGCTGCTTTGTGAGTTATACAATTACAGAAGTATAGCTTCTTCTTGTACTTAGAATCACCACAGACCACACATCCAGGAAGATCATTTTCTGATTTAGTTGCTCTGCTTCTGGCATGTCTCAGTTCAGTCCTGAGCTCTCTCCTACTCCTCTTCTAACTGCTCAAGCTGCTCATATATGCTTTCTTATACTATGAGGAAAGTAAGAAGACAGTCAAAACGGCTTTGTGGCATTACAGCATTCTTTTAATCAGCAGCATAGACCAGCCATTTCCTTTTTAAGTTCCCTGGAAGTTTACTCTCAATAGACTTTATTATGAGAGGATTTTTAATGTCTCCGGTGTCCCCGAGATCACTCAAATCTTGAAGAGCTTTTTCTATAGTCTGAGTCAATTCCACTATTTTTCTTGGTTGATGATTTCCAACAGGTGGGATGTTTTGTATTTCCTCCACAATCTCAATGGCAATGGATGTGGAGTCTTATGTTTTTAAACAATAAAACCCAATTCTGTGCTGCCTTAATGAGCTAGTTGAAGAACTTTTTTTTTTTAAGTTTCACTATTATTTGTGGTAATATGAAGCTCAAAGTTTAAGACGTGTAATCAGTGTTTAGTCAGAGTAACTTTAGTCGACAGTCAACTTGTTTTGCAGTCATCTCCGTTTGATGGACTTTGAAAGGTCAGTCCTTTATTGGTCACAGTTGCCTCAGCTCAAATATCAGGTTCTAAGCTCAATATCACTATTTTACAACCATCATTGATAAACTTAAAAAAAAAAAAGCAAAATAATTTGAAAAATTAGCAGTGGTTCCAATTTTTAAGAAGATACAAATATTTCAGTTTGCTTATTTTCTCTGAAAAAGACTACAAGTTTCAACAAAATTCATTTAACATATTTGAAATTGTGAAACTTGAAGTCAGATGGCCTAAAACACATTTATCTGATCTAAAAAAAAACAAAAAAAATAACAAAAAAGGAATATTTTTCTGGGATAAAAAGGTGACTTGAGATCTTTTGGCATAAGTTTCATTTTTATTTTATGGCTAAATATGTTTCCCTTACAGTGACTTTGTTACACTACTTTAATCATACAATGTGTATTGCAACCACATTTTCAAAACAGTTGGACAGCCAAAAGTAGAAAAAAAAGATAAGAAAAAAAAGCTACAATGCAATGATTAACAAAAGAAAAATTTACCTCATAATTAATTTTATTTAAGTGTATTAATCCATTGTTCATTGACCACATTTCAATATTTAAAAAATGTATGTATGTAAAATATCCATAAATTTAGTTTGATGACAGTAAGATTTATCACCTAGACTTGTGTGTGAGGACTAATTGAAGTAGTTCTGAAAGTAAAATGTTTTCCCATTTTCGCTTAATATATCTTCACATCTTAGAAGAGAACATTGAAACTTTTGATGTAATTAAAAAAAAAAAAGTTAGAGGGTGAGTTCCTACAGGTTAGTCTAGTGCCTTCAAAGCCAGATTGCACCAGTAAGTGTAGAATATGTTTTGCATTGTCTTGCTGAATTAAGCAAGTTTGTAGTAGAAATAGATTGTCTTGATGGTAGGCTGTGACCAAAAGAATCCTAAAGTAGTCGTCATGGGAACCTTGAGAAACTCTGCAAGGGTGCCTTCAGAAAGGAAGACAGGGTACTATGGCACGTACAGAGAATAGTGAAGAAGAAGAAGAAGAAGAAGAAGAAGAAGAAGAAGAAGAAGAAGAAGAAGAAGA
>JAOWBL010000513.1:0-17400 GCA_028564865.1 Zenarchopterus dispar | reverse complement strand
ATGTGAGATTAGACTGTCAAGGAGGACTGGTGAAGGACACACCCCCCACATTAATGCACCAAATGGAAATGTCTGCTAAAAGAGTAAAATGCATATATATATATCTTTGGATAAATGGTTTTACCAAATCATGGTACTAACCATTAAAATATATGCAGACAAAAAAAAAAAAAAAAAAGAGTCCTGTAGCACATTGCTTATGACTCAAACTGCACAAATAAGCTTTACTGACAAGATGTCAGAAACCTAATTCAACTGACATTATTGTAGAAAGGCATAATGACTGACAAAGGCAGACAAAGAAAAAGTCCATGGAAATAAAGCAAATTGAATATAAAAGTCTTTCTGGAAATTATTAGCATGTACATTTATAAACACACTACCTCTGGATTTCCACATGAGAGGCACACCAAATAAAGATGGAAAGATGAATAAAAGATGAAAAAGAAGGCGGGGTAAGGGATGGAGAGTTGAGGGAGGTGAAACATTTTTGCACTTAAAAGGAGACATGTGGCCAGAAAGCCCAACAGAGATGTTTCTGTTTCAACAGATTTTGGGACTCTCTATTAGAAAACAGCTTTAACCATTAACAATTAAAATCTGGCACATGAAATTTAAATAGCTATCAAGAGGGCATTCATATACACTGAAAAGTCAAGGCTCTTTCAATAACACAATGGGAAAGATTTCTATGTTCAGCTCCTTTACTGGGACATCAGTTAGAGATCATCCATTGCATTACCACTCAGAACTATTTAAAATGGACATTATAACTCAGTTCCCCTCTTCCCAAATCAAATGTAGGGAATTTAAAAAGACATAATAGCACTGTGAAATGACAAAATGCTTGTTTACTTGAAAAGTTGAATATTAGTACATTTACTGTAGCAACACAGACCTTAAACCTATATGAAACAACAGATAGTAAACATAAGACAAATTTATAATATTAAACATTTCACATGAAATGCGAAGAGTGAAGAGTGACTTGAATGCTGACCAATGAGGATAATTTATATGTTTTCTTTTTCTTTTTAAATTTACGGTTCCCTGCATGTTACCCTCTCAGCATAAAAAGAAATTGCAAAAAGTGGCTGTGAGCAAATGTAGTGCTTTAGGGATGAAACATTCCTCAATCCATGGCTGGGCGATTCCAATTAATCTGATGGATTAGAACGCAGGGGTTTCATTCATTAATGTGCAGAGTTGAAAGTGTGCGTGTCTTAGTGCATCTAAGCATGAATATACTGAAAAAAACTATAGGCAATGCAAGTTTGTGCTGTTTAAGAAGAATTTGTCCACAAGAGGGAAAAGTGACTGTATTTATTAGGAAGTCAAACACAGAGGTGTCTGGAAATAAAAGCAGTTACTTCTTGTCAAGCTAACACCGAGATTAATTCAAAAGCCTATCCAACACTCACATCAATCAAATACTCAATTACCGCCATGAAATAACATATACCTACCAAAGAGGCTTCCTTTTCCTTAAACATTTATTCTTTTATAATGGTTAAAAAAAAAAAAAAAACGTGCATCAAAATAATATGCACATCCACTTTCAAGCTTGTACTATAGTATCACTTCTAAACACTGTGGAAAACATATTAACATAAGACCACTTAAGTCAAACCTTTAACTGTGGAATCAAAACAAAGCTGTCAGAGATGTACACCATATTAACAAAAGCTAAAGTAAATATGGGGTAAAACATAAATCTAGTCCGTATCTTTAACCTCTTCAATCAATACATCCTTCAGCTGCAACAGCTATCATTAGTACGCGTCTTGTATCAAACCTGCACTAAACTAAGCATAAAAAGGAAAGCGTGAGGACAAGCACTAGATTACATCTATCTGAAGCTTACCACTACTCTTTAACATTTACCTCACTGCACATCTCTTTTGATGAAATACAATACTACATATCCTAGGAACTGATCTTTGGATAAAGAAAAATCCTATAAGATGGTGCCAAGGTGATGTTTTTCTGTCTAAACAATACTTAAAAACTAAAACAAAACAAAGATAAATGTAAAAATGAAGACCAAAACAATATACTGATATACTGCAGAGTTAAGAAAAGTAGGAGCCAGGTCATGGCAAATAACTGACTTTATCCTGTGGCTGCAGACCCGAATAAATAGAGTATAATCCCAGCTGCATACATGACTGAATGTGTGTCATAATACGGCACTAATGAAGCATTTGGCAAAGTGAAGACAAGAGGAAGAGCTGCAGAGCATAATCCATTATATACCAGTCTGGAAAAAAGGGAAATAATTGGACTAATTTAACCCAATTATATTTAGAATATGGTGGATGAGAGTCAATGTTTTGTTACTACAGGGTGAATAAAATCCTCTAATAAAAATAAATTATTACTCCTAAAAATGCAGATTGTTAAATCATTGCCTCAGTTTAAAATCTTTTTGATTTTATTTTTAGTGCTATATTTCTGTAAAACAAAAAGAACAACAACAAAAAGGCACAAATGAATAAAAAGTAGCTTGGAATTAGTGTATAGAATGTTATTGGGGGCACTTATCTGTTTCAGACTTGGTTTAGTTCTTTGTACGAATGAACGAATGAATGAATGAATAATGAACAAACATTATTTATGTGTGTGCGTGCAAGTGCACACGCACACATACAGAGCCTTTGCAAGATATTTCATGTTTCATCACATTTTCTTTAAATTTCATTAGTTCATATAAATATTACTAATATCATTTTAAGTATTGTTATTATTACTACTATAATTATCATGGACATACTTTCCTTTTCTTCAACCTTATACCAACACATGTTGTCAACAGGACAAATAAATCTTTGTTTCAAACTAACTGTAAAGACAACAAGTAAAATAAGTATGACATCCAATTCTTCATTTACTTATTCTAACGAGATGAAGCCACTGCACAAAAGCAATTTTCATCCTGAGGAAGTATTTCTGATTTTTTTTTTTTTTTAATTTAGATTTAAAAAAAAAAAAAAAAATACTATTCCAGCTTTTTCTGACTTGAGCCTGTATTATTCAATCAGTAGCAGAATTTGGCTACACAGTCTGTTGATGCATGCTTTTGTTCAATTTTAATGGGCTCACAAAAGCTCAACAGGGTTTGGCAGATTGATTTTCTTTTTTTGGGGAAAATCATACTGGATTTTAAAAGAATGTAGTACAAAACATATATTTTCTTAATTTTGGGACCTTACTAAATTTAAGCACACCTCAGCTTACCTGACACTGTACAAATAGCACACATTTTACAAATGCTTTATATTATGCATTCATCATTAGAAATATTTATAAATGAATATCATTTACAAAAATTGGACTGCATCCCACAGAAAACTCACAGAACACTGAACATGATTAATTTTCAAAGAGCTAAGGTCAATCAAGACTCAAAATACCAGCCTAAAAAGCATCTTATCCTCAGACAAGTGTGTAGAGGGATAATATACTTTTGAGTGTACAATGTTTTCATTAATGTGCTTTTAGAATCAAAATGTCAGATATACATGTATTGAGAGTCTTTCAAAGATGTAACCAGCACAATGTGTAGCCCTGTTTATGTATCCATTTGAATACATTGACATTAAAATACACTTTTATATGAATTGCATAATACAGGCCATTTGTCAGATTTTGACACAAATTGGGTATCTGCTCCAGTGCGTTTGTATTATGTGCATTTACAGGGGAAGGTCAGAGCGATCTCACAAAGCTACAGAACACACTTTGACAAGAGGCAAGTTACAATAAAATGATTTCCAAAGTATCACACTTAACTTAGTATAATTGAAGAAAAATAAAATAAAATATACATGGACATGTGAAGATGTGCCACTGACTTTCATGTTTTGCAGACTTCTCACCTGGTATTATACGTTGAAAGGCACATCAACACGGACAAGTCAAAAGATGGAAGTAACATGGATCATTTTTTCACCCGTCTTGTCTGTTGGCCTGACCATTTTCTTTCAAAATCAACACCACTGTGCTCTTAGCTGTTAATAAATATGGGCCATATAACCTTTGCAAATAGCTAGAGCAGTCCCTTTCTCTGCTTTATCATATACTGTGTGTACAGCATGCTTGAATTTGTATTTTGGTTGGTAAAGGTCAGGAGGCACTTAGACAGTAAACACGAATAAATGGAAAACTCAACAAAGCAGAAAGAACAGTGGTGATAAAGAATAAATAGTGGGCAGAAGAGAGATGGAGTTGAAATACGTACTTCATTTGAAAAAATAAATTAGACAAAAAGTAATTCTTGTTGCAATATCTAGCTGTAATGATAGAAATGATGTTATATAGAAGAGAATCTTGCACTTTTCTGTGGCTCACTGTCAGCTTAAAATATGTTTGAAATATGAAAAAAAGATGATACAGCTGGACTTGGAGTTGCACAAAAGTACAATTTCTTTGATTGACAGCAAACATAATAGAAATAAAAACTCAAGGACATATTCTTACCATCCATATCTGAATGTATCTGAGTGGTGATTTATCCAGAGCAGCAGAGGGATGAAGGACAGCTTCATTCGGCCGTTAATTTGAGCAAATATAAAAAGTATACTTTACAGATTCAGGTAATGGTTTAAATTTTTAAAAGATGCAACAAATAAATGTTACACATCTTTGAGTTACACCTGTTCAAAAACCTTTAAAAACACACAAACATGTCAGTCAACAGAATGAGGTGACTTCCTACTTCCTCAATGGATTGAATCAGAGTATTTATTTTGATTTGATATAAAGATTTCTCTGAAGAAAGTCAAGTAGAAGTTGAGGGGAAACCTGTTATTATTGCCATCTTCTAATGCAGCTGGTAAACAAACAAAAAGTGAGCCTTGGAGAAAGATGCTGATGTGAAGTAGATGTGTCACACCATCAACTTTAAATAGAGCAGGTCAGTGGTAGTAAACCTACTCGACAACGGAGAAATGTTTTGGACACAGTTATCAAACAGACCAGCTTATTGTGATCTTAGCAATGGATCTTATTGGCTTTTTTATTCACATTCATGAAGTATATTGAATCAAATGGGACTTTGTTCAAACCCAAATAGTACAAAATGTTTGCCCGAAAAATAGTTTACATTGGCACTTCAGCATCTGGAGCTATATGTACTCCCAAACAATGGAACAAAAGGTCCACTGTCATGCCTTATTCAGCACTGAGTGACAAAAAAAAACAAACAAAAAAAAACAAACAAACTAGTGACCAGAAAAAAAAAAATAATCAGGAAGTCATTGTTGATAGTGGACTGCAATGATGATGAGCGGGATTGTCTTTAATTCGCAGAACACCAGAAAGATTTGAAAGCTCACACCAATATTCCACCTTTGCGGGATCACGGTGAACATACACCTGGAGAGTCGATGCAGAATAAAGAGTGCGATTTTATACTGGGATTTCTTTGTAAGGGTTGCTAAAAACTTCCTTTTAACAACCTTATCTTATGCATGAAGAATCATCCAGTCATGTGGTCTTTTTGTCAACTGTTGATGAAAGCATTAACAATGTAAATATAGGACATCTTGTTTTTCAAAAGGCAGGAAAGTAGATCTATCCGGTAGGTCTCTGCCACACCAGAGTCATTTGCCATTCTGGACATTATGCACAAGAATATGTATAATTTACTCATCTTTTTCTCTTTTTTTCCAGCAAACTGTAAAATAGATTTATTTATAAATACTGGCTTGTTATTATGCTTCCTGGATTTCAGGGCTGAATCCAAGCACAGCTATGCCATGCGATTAAAAAAGCAGTTACAGATTAATATTTAAATAGGGTTTCACTTACTGCACAACCAGCCCTTTGAGGGTAACCACATTACTTATTTAAACCAGGATTAAATCCAGTTTGACAACACTGCCTTGGAAAGTCCAAAAATTCAAACATGACTGTCTTGACGGAGACAGAAAAGCACTTTAGCAGTTCCCACACAATATACTGGACACAAGATACAGTACAAGACAAACAAAAAATATTACATGCAAACATATAATTTAAAACTGAACTACAGTAATGGAGACCAATCTAATGGATTTCAATTGATTCTCAACAAAACTGGCCAACAACAGTTGTCATAAATATTTTCTATGGAAACATGCTCAAGGCTAAAACATCCAGTGAAGCCTTCTTTAGCCCTATTTTTGAATTCACTTCCAGGATTTCTGTTTTTGTGCTCACCTTCACCTATGAGTAGGCACGACTGTCGGAAGCTACGTGTAGCAACTGAGAAGAATGCTGAGCGTCCGCTGTGTAAGCAAATACTGACTTAGATCAAAATCTCGTTTCACTGAGTTTTCCATCCATTTATTTCCTAGACCTGATGTGCCCTGTTCAGAATACGGGTGACTGAAGCCTCTTTTTATGCAAACTCATTTGTGCCTGTCAAAATGTGTATATTGGTTTATTAAAGCATGGCTGTGTCTGTTTCTCATTTTGTAACTACCTAAACAAAAACGAGAAAGCAAAGCTTTTTTTGGCTGCACATTTGAGTTTCATATGCTACTTTATGCCATTTGTCACTTGACAAATCCTCTCCAAATAGTCAATCTGTCTTTGCTCACACATCATTTTAAAAAGGAATTAAGAGTGTCTGGGGAGTATGAGATTAGAGAATGAGGTGCAGCAAAAAGCTAGGAAGAAGAAGAGGAAGGATAAGAATCTTTTCAATAATATCATCCAGCTGGAGCCATTTAACATCAGAGCATAGAGAGAGCAAGGGCAAAAGGCTCGGGCCAAGCTACCTCAACTTGGGGTACATGGCTCCAAAACAGTATTTTATCCATAATATTTAGGCAAATAAAAAAATGTAACGTATGTCACTGCACATTACATTAATTACTATATTACTACTGTTCAAAGAGACGAGGCCAACATGAGGCTTAATAGTCATTGCTTAATAAGAACAATCTTGTAACAGAGTTAAATATCGATATCTTCAGTTCCGATGCTTGTGGGCAGTGGCCCTCAAACATCAGAATAGTTAGAGTTTTTAGTTTTGCACACTATAATCAATGCGATCCTATTTCTTAGTGCACCCTCCCCATCTCCCTGCTTAAAGGGCGACAGGTGTCTGACAGGTAGTCTGCCGTGTTGACAGCTCTCACTTTCAGAGATCAGCTCAGGACTGCGTAGTTACAAAACTAGTATGCTATAAAGATGCCAACTTCTCCCTTCAGCCCAGAAAATATTTATATAAGGATATAATTGAAGCGTCATCCAAATTAGAGTTAAAAGAAAATACTTGAAGCCCTTTTTTCCTCGTTTCTGTACGCTTCTGCCATCCCTGTTAAGAAGCTCCCCATGGTAGCTGCCCACTCAAATCTACCCCTAAGGCCAAAATTAATTAAATTTGACAGGTAATAGCAAATTTACCTTTTGCCCCTCTACCGAATGAGTTCTTTTATGTACCCTTTTTGTGCGGAGGAGAGTTGCATCTGTCAATTTGGCAATTGCTCTGTCTGTATCCCCAACACTGTAGCCACAGAAACTGAACACTGAGGGCACAGTGTCTGCCATCAATCATTTTGTGATGTGGCAGAGAAACTTCCAACATTCAAAGATTCCCTTCTCCTGGTAATCAGAAACTTTTAAATCACTGCAGACTTTTCTTACTGGTCCCACAGATGGACCACGCTGTGATCAGCGGTGGGCAGCTGTGATTGCTCGGAGTAAAAATATAAAACAAAGGACTGGAGTAGCCCAGTTAGAGTTATGATGCTCATTTAAGCATACTGGGGCAAAATAAATAAGTCAAAATGAGCCCCCTAATTTCTCCTTTGTTTTTTGATCCCCTCCATTGATACTAGCAATAAAGATAACTAGCAACATCCACTGAAATCAATAAAGGGTTCGAATGGATCCACCAACAACCATACTAGCGACGTCATATTATGGCCTCTTCAAAGATTAACTGCGGCCTTGTGGCAAAAAATGTGAAATACAACGCAATTTTCCAGCTGGAGTCATTGAGTTTCTCATTTAACTGTACATCTATATCAGGATTTTGAAAATGCCCTGCTTTTGAAAAGGCATTTTCAAAAGCAGCTGAAAAATGTCCTTTTTCAGTACTTCAGTTCCCCTTTAAAACTGCAATTGTACTGAACAGTACGATGACAGGTGTTGGTTTTTATATCATCAGAACTTCTGAATGCCAAACTTGATTACAAATGGCTGAGGCTGGGAATATTACTTCAATAAAGTCAGAGATGAGGGCGAGTAACATAAAGTCCATGCAATTATTATTCATACCATATGTGCTTCTTTCACAACTGTCTGCCCATTTTTGTATTATGTGTGGACTATTAAGCTCTCATTCTTATATTTTGATGGGAATGAGTGTTTCAAGAGAGACTGGACACTTGGTGTTTCCTCAAGATGATTTTTGCACAAGGTTTAATGTTTAATGTTGTTTTTCTAAGGCAAATAGCATTTTGATAGCTCTAACATTGCAAGAAACTATCAGGCTTGCTATGCATATGTTTAAGGTAGGTAACAGTGAACTGAAATTGGGTTAAAAAATGAAAGCAAGACAGTGAAGACACAGTTTCTCTCCACACACGGTTTTAATATTCTTGTTGGATGCGGACAAAGAGACACTAACAGTCTGTATGATTCTTGGATCAATTATGAAGACTATTTGGTTCCAAAACTTGACATCGTGCAGCATGGAGCCATGCACTAACTACCTAAGATGATCTGATCTTAGACCCACACACATACTAAAGGTGCGTCTTTGTGTGTCACTGGAGCTGTCTATCTTGGTGGAACCTGCATGACATTATCTTATTCAGCAAATTTAGGGTATTATCAAAAAATGTGAGTTTTTCCAACATTTTATATTTAGGGTACTTTTAGCTTTTAAAATGAAATTCCAAAACACTCAAATTTTGTTTGAGTGACATTGCCCATAAAAAAAGTCTGTGTGTTCGCTGTTATCTACCAGGCGGACTCCAACTTTAATAATCATTATTGTTTATTGCCTTTTTGACCTCCCCATATGTTTCAATTATTATCTGTTGCTCACTTGTCAAAAAATAGGGACACACGTCCATTTCTGAATCAGTAAATCAGTGACTGACCTCAAGGTCTACTTTCGAAAGTCATAAACTTGCACATTAGTAACACCTGGCTTCACAAAGTCATGACCTTTCATCACAGCCTTGCATTCATGATATAGACTAACCCTGGATGAACTCAGTAGGATCTGTTAAGCTCTGTTTTTTTTTGGACATCTGGGATTTTGTAATTCTATCTTCATACAACAGCCCTCACTATTCAGGTGGTATGTCACATCACAAAAGATGAAGAAGCAGCAAACTGTATAAGGAGGTTGCAATCTAAAGTGGTGTGTGAATACAGGGTTAAGTGTGTATAAAAAAAAAGGTTTATTTACAAAAAAATATCTCAATAAAGTATTTGTTATAATCATCATTTGTCACAGCTTTTTAGATTCTTCTTAGCCTTTTTTTCCCCTCTGATAGTTTCTCTATGGAGATGGGTTGTTTTAAATTCTTCAGCCTTATTTTGCAATCGACTTGCTGTACTTACCTGGCATTAATTGGTTTCAGTAAGCTCAGCAATAAATCATCAATGACCTCATCACCTTAACACCTGAATAATATGCCTATGGCTATTGTTTCTTAAAAGTTCTGAATTAATTTCTGTCTACATCTAAAATATGGTTTTAACATGTGCGTAAGTCAAGGTTTTAATGCTACAGTGTGTTCAGTTCGTGCAAATGCAAGAAGAGAGAAAGAGGACAGACAGGAATTTTTAAAATTAGCTGACCACACTTTTTTTAAACTGTATAATATCAGATCAGAAACAGATGAAAAAAGAGTGAGAATGGAGGGCACAAGAAAAGAGAAAAGAAATGAGCACATTCATGAAGAGAGAGTCACCACGAGCAAAGTACAAAGAAGTGCAAAGCAGAAGAGAAAGTCATTTTGTATACAAGTGGGAGCTGTCACTGTGTTGCACACAGATATAATTAGATAGATAGTGAAGTACTCATGGATGTAGGAATGTTAATCAGACTAATGTGACAATATTAAACTATAAAGAACATCTCACCCTGAAAATTCCAGAATAAGGGATATCTAATTTTAGATTACTTATGAATTCAACTATGGAAAATAATGGTTAGAGGAAAAAGACAGGGTTTGGTGTGAATCTGTTCAGGGGTGCGTCAAGGTTCAAGAAACAAGAGCTTTCCAACAGTGCACCGCATAATGCACTAGATATTACAGGAAATGTATGCTCAGCAACCACTGGCAGTAGTGAGTCATAGACAGTTTTATCGAGTTTTGGAGAGCAATTTCTGAGATATTTGGGCCCTGTCTCAGGAAAATTTAAAAAAACAACAACAAAAAAAACATGTCAAGCATGTTTTTGGTTACGTGTTTACAATATTCTCTGCTCTGTGTATGGCTCACGGTGGAGTTCTGCTCCTATACGCTTACGCAGACACATGCAATGCGTCCACAGGTGAGAAGCTCCCACCAGCAGACAGAGCACATCTGAAAATATGCATCAACCACCTGAAACCATAAAAAACTTCTGTGTTTTTTTAAAACCTTTTTTGACCTCCATCAAAATTATTCAATGCAACCCTAATAGTGCGTATGTATGAGTTTTTGTTTACTGTGTTGACTACTGGCAAAAAGGGAATTTAATGATTTTTTTTTTTAAAAGTTCTATAGGACATGAATAAACTTTACCTACATCAACCTCATAGTTCCTGCCAGTCTATGACCTCCTCAGTCATTGCAGAAAGGCTTTTATTTGCGTCTGTGTTGAAAATGTGAAGTGATGGCACTTGTCAGGAACACAGTGCTATTCATACATTACCACATATTTTAAGGACACTTTTCCCCTTATGTATCCTACTTCTTTCTGTATGTTGAAGAGCCATTTCTCACTCCCTTCTCATCATTTCTGTCCGAGCAGTAAGGGTTTTTTTGTTTTGTTTTATTTTTTTAACAGTAATCAACGCATTTTTATTTTAATTTTACACGAGTAAATAAACCTAAATGATGAGTTATGTGTGTGTTTACTTACATATTCTTGTTAATTAGCTTTTGTCTTTGAAAATGCAAAGAAAGAAAAAAAAGTCCACTCCTAACTGCTTGTTTGCTCCAGAAAAACAGAGAATGTCTGCCAGATGACATCAACACACGGTGACTGCTCACTGCAGTTCAGTGAACACACACATATACACTCCTTCCCTGAGATGACCTGTTAGCAACTGGTAAATGGTAGAGGGCAAATTTTCCTTGAGGGTAACACATGTCCTATCACTGATTTAATATAACCTCACAACAGTGTGAAATAAAGAACTATATGTTTTATAAAGACAAAGTAGACCATAGGAGGGAAAAAAGAAATTAAGGAAAAAAAGAGGATATGAAGCGACTTGGGCACTGAAGAAAGAACAGGGGCATGTATAAAAAATAGAAGGATGGACTATACATTAATAATTAAACACAGGGGAAAAAATGTAATTCATACCACTTGTCCATTCTGTGGGTTCTTGTGGGCATAGGGAGGACCTCTGATGTGATTCCACATCTGACCGGATGTCATTGCAAAAACCACACACTGTTAAAGATAGACAGAGACAGAGACAAACAGACAGAAAAAAATACCACAAATGTGAAAAAAATCTTTTTGAGTCAAGGGCTGCTTCACTGTCGCTCAGTCAAGGGTATATTTTGAGATGGCATACATTTTCCTAATGGATCAAAAAAACGTTCTCGACATAGAGCCACCTATGTGAGCAAGTTTGGTGACTACATAACTCACTGAAACTACATTATTCCTTATGAAAAATGTTTGAATTAAAAGTAACTGATTCATGTGTACCTGTATACCTTCAGTGTGTGTTTTAGAAAACTCCTAAAGGCATGAAAAGATTTGTATTTATTTATTTATTCTAAAAAGATATTCCAAAATTGCCTTGATGGGTTTGCTGGTACCCTGAACAGCATCCATAAACTTCCATTTATCCAAAGCAGGGTTATCACAGAAGCAGCAGCTTAAGCAGGGAGGGCCAGGCATTCCCAGGGCAGCCAAGGGGTATAATCTCTCCAGCTTGTTGTGGGTCAGTTAGGATATCTTCCTGAGGATGTAACAGGGGTCACATCCTGAAGAAGATATCCTAACCAGGTTTCTGTACCACCTCAGCTGGCTCTTTTCAGTATGGACAAACAGCATCTCAACTCTGAGATCCTCCCAAGTAACTGAACTTCTCACCAATCTAAAAGACTGAATCCAACCACCAGGCAAGGAAACTCATGTCAGCCACCTGTACTGACAGTCTTTTCTATAGGTCACAACCCCACAATCCATAGCCATTGGTGAGGGTAGGAGAACCCTTGCTTTTTAGCTAAAATTGGCTAAGACTGATATTCAGATTACTGCAAATGATGCACTGATCCGCCTGTCAATCATCTGCTCCATTCTAGCCTAATTTGAGCACAAGACCACAGGATGCCCCGCCTCAACCTTAACTCTACCCCCCCTTAGCTGTGCCAAGAAATTCTATCCATAAGTTGTATACAAAATTATTGATAGTGGAACCACCATCCCAGTCTGGCAGTCTACCCCAAACATCCATCCCATGTCAAAAGAAATGTAAACCAAGATAGCTCTACATATTAAAAAACATAGCCCTAACATTGCCTAAACCATTTTAATTTGTTCTTTAACTTATTCAGTTCAATCAAAAATCAAAAGCAAAGTCTGATTTGTGTTATAGATGAAAAAAATAATGATGGATGCCATTAACCTTGAGCAGTGTCAAGTTATTTCAGAGGTTGTTGTGGGTGTCATTTTCATTCAAAGGGCACAAACAAATTTGCCCTTTTAAGATTTTGTACATGCATGTGTTTGTGTACTATACCAATGCAGCCATGGCCCATCCAGTCTTGTTATATATGAATTCCAAGTTGTTTCTCCTCAAATACAGCAGTCCTCCAACCAGGGACACTAAAAGCGCTAAAGCAATAGTTCCTGAATAATTAGGAGGGCGGAAGACACGGATCTGAAGGAGATGAAAAGACAAAGACAAATACAAGTTAATAGATTACCCAACTTATGTGACATACTACAACAGTAACACTGATAGCCTTTAGTGTGCAAAAATTTCTTGATCATACATGGAGTCCACAAAGAACTCACATGCTCTGTGCTGTAATTATGGCCAACCTTTTGTATTTTGTTAATTATTGTGCAAACAAAGCTTATCATTTTTTTAGTATACCATTCATAAATTTACATTCCAGCACTCCCATATACTTGTCTTAGATCTCATTATGCAAAACAACGATAAGATTGAAACTTGACTAATGCTCATTACAGTAAATTTAGTTATATCTTTTGTTAGTGACATTAGAGAACCTACACAGCTAAGTAGAGACATATTTATCACATTTCATTTAGCCATTTATAAAATGCATTAAAGTATGGCCTAAATGCTTCTCCAAAATGTTTCTCGAGTAAAATGTTAAAAAAATACAAGTATTATTACATTTTTTGTTTAAATTTCTATTCATATTTTTGTACCTAAAAAACTAGGGAGAATTAATCAAATCAGAGAGTCTTGCTGATTTTATGAATGGTAAAAAACAATGCATACTGTATCAATATCTAACATGCAAGCTTTGTAGTCATATCCAACCGATTTTATTTTCTAGGATGGGCACAAGTTTGGCAAACGTTTACAATCATGAAAACTGACCAACCCATCAGACCAATGAGAGAATAACTTCTCTCATCAGTTTACAACAAGCCTTGTAACTGTAGTAAAAAGGTCTCCAATGAACTTACAGTGACTCAAATTATGCCAACAAGAACTATTCTGGATGTCCATGTATCATTTTTTTTCTTGCACACATGTAGCATTATGAATCATCTGAGTGTGTAGTACCTGAACATCCGTGCGATCAGCAATCCACTTGGCCAGCTGCTCTGAGGCAAACCCAATCCTCTGCAGGTCAAATGTATCAGCTCTCTTCGGCTTTCCCTTTGCAGGAAAATGCATGAAGGTTGGAGCACTATTCATGTTCAACTAGAAAGAAAAAACCATGAATTAAAAATCATAATTTATTAAACACACATTATTCTCATAGGTCATACTTTTATAATACATTGATAGTATGGGAAGGAATATTTATTAAAAATAGGTTGCTTTTTATTCTCCTTTTTTTTATAGTTTTGCAAGAAAGAATCAACTTCCAACACAAACACTTTTGGGACTAAAGTAACAATGAAGTGATGGGAAACAACTAAATGAAGTTAGCAAGCTCCACTGATGATATCCTTGCTGCCAGTGAGCTTCAGAGAGCAAAGCTGTAAATGCTCACTTTGCTTCCATATCAGTGGCAGTTTGCAAGTGTCTCACAGCACCAAAGTACTGTCAGCTGAAAAATGCATTTATACTTCAGCATTTTGTTCATGATGGAAATAAAAAGAGGTTGTCCAAAACCTTTTCACACTACAAATGTCTTGCAAAGATGTCATACTTTTCCACAGCAGGAATAGGGGCTGTCTCAAGGTCAATCTCACCTGTAACTCATAAAATCTCCATTTTAAAATGCACCACAGTAATAGTTGCCACTGTTTGTAAAGACAACATTTAAAGCTATTTATTTATGTTTGTATCCAATATATACTAAAGAGACAGCACTGTGAGAAACATGATGGTCGAGAGACCATTATTATTATTATTTATAATCGATTACACAATAGAAATATATGGTCTGGGGCTGGACCTGGATATTCAGATATCCAGATATTTGTTTGCTTGATTGACATTCTAGTTTTTAAGTATCCACATTGTCTTGTTTTTATTTTTCTTTGACACAGAGCCAGTTTCAGTGCTTTGATGTAATGGGAGACATGAACATCACCAGTAGAATAGCTTCACTAGTTTAATTGTTAAGAGAATGATGGAGTTACAGAGACCTTAACTGTGTCGCACACTTTAACTGAATTACAAGTTGCCAAATAAACAATTTCTCCATCACATTACTCCTAGAAACACACACACACACATATACAAACACACACACACACACACTTGTTCCAAATACTGAGATGTTTCCTCAGTATTCTCCTCTCTGACATCTCCATTACAGATTCCAGCTTCAGTCCCAAAACAAAACTAGCTCTCATGATGAGCTTGTTGAGCTGGTTAGTGTTAGTCATCTTAATTCTACCCCCCCAGCACACTATACCATAGAAGATGTTACTGGCTACCATGAACTGGTACGATATAATATCTGCAACATGGTTCTACACACATTAAAGGAAATTAGTCTTCTTAAAAAGTAGAGTTCCTTTCTTAAACAGTACAGACTGATCTGGACTGACCAGATCAGTCCAGTTTATTGACAAAGTGGACACTCAAGAACTTGTAGCTGTCCACAGTGTCCACTTCAGTGCCCATGATTTTGATTGGGTTTGAGAAGGTCCTCTGCTCCTGAAAGTCCACCACACTCTTTTTTTGTTTTGTTGACGTTCAGCTGTAGGTGGTTTAGTCCATAACACTCTACAAAGCTGTCCACCACTAACCTATACTCAGTCTCATGACCTTTGCTGGTACAGCACACTATAGCAAAGTCATCTGAGAACTTCTACAGGTGACAGGACTGTGAGCAGTGTCTAACATCTGAGGGTGAAAGAAACAAGGAGTAAGTAAAGAAAGCTGTGAACAGGACTGGAGACAGGTCTGTCCCCCGAGGAATCCCTGGCTGCTCACTACTCTTCGAGACAGTGTTCCTCAGCCTCACATTTTGTGGACAACCTGTGAGGTAGTCAATAATCCAGGTCACCAGTGGACCATCCACCTCCTTGTCCGTTATCTTCATCCTCAGAAGTGCAGATTGGACAGTGCTGAAAGAACTGGAGAAGCCAAGAACCCAACTCTCACAGTGTTTCCAGCCTGCTATTGGTAGGTGTGGGCTCTGTGAATCAGGAAAATTATGACATCCTCTACTCCAATGTGGGACTGGTAGACTAACAACACATGGTCAAAAGAAGGCTCTATCACTGAATGGAGGCATTTCATAGCCAGCTCCTCCTGTGTCTTTGTCACATGGGAAGTCTGTAGTAGCAGTTGGCTGCAAACAGCAGTTGGCTGTTTGTTCTTTGGTACAGAAACCATCACGATGTTTTCCACACTGCAGGGACAGTCATTAGGCTCAGACTAATGGTAAGGATGTGCTGAAAAACCACACACAGATGTCTGGCACATTCCTTAAGCACTTCTGGACTGAATGCATCAGGTCTAGCAGCTTTCTTGAGTCGCAGGCAGCCAAACTCCCGTTTTACATCCTCTGCGGTAATTGCAACTGATGTAGGCGGGAGAATCACATTCAGTAGTTTGCATGAGGAACTTGGGGGAGGGCTGGAGGAGCACAGCATCATTAAAGGTGTGATGTTGCTGTGGGGGATGATAGGAACACATTGCCAAGACAGAAAAACAGCAGTGATGTCTAAGAAGCAATAGTTGCTGCTTATCAATTTGGGAAAGGTTATAAAGCCATTTGCAAATAATTTGGTGCCCACCATTCTGAAAGATTTTTTCACAAATAGAAAACATTCAGGAGAATTGCCAATGTTATTGACAATCTTCCTAGGAGTGGATATCTCAGTAAGTTTACTCTATGGTCCAGCCAAGCAATGCTCAAAAAGATTGGAATAAACCCAAAAGACTGAGACACTACAAACCACAGTTAGGATGCCAAATGTTAAGATTTAAGGCACTACAAAAAAATGACTATACAAGTTAAGCTCGTTGGGAGGACTTGCTATGAGAAAGTTTCTTTTCTCTAAAAAGATTATGGCATCAATAATTTCTGAATAAAGTTACATGTACAGTCCTGCGAGAACCAAATATGAAAATATGAGACAAATTTGAAATAGAAGAACAATTACAAATAAATAACAATAAAGCCATTCTTGAAAGAAGGCATTTGTTTTGGGTGACAGAAGCATATCTTACAAAAAAAAATTAAAAAATACCTGTTGGAAGACATCAGCTCCCTCATCATAGTCCACAACTGTGAAAAAGAGCTTGTTGGAAAATGCAGAGGAATAACGCCAGGAATTTGCCAGGACCTGGTACTCCTCATTCGCTTGCCTGTTTGAAAACCGAAAAAAGAAGGAAAAAATCCATATTACACACATTGAAATTAGGTAGCAAAAAGAAATTAATCTTATTTGCTATAATAAAAGTTTGAAGAAACCGTTTTTGTTTTAGATGAGGGTGTGGAAGTGTCATAATTGTTGCAGTAAAAGACAAAAAAATACATGAATCCCACTAGTTTCCCCTCCGCCCTTGCTCATCTTTTTAAAAATCCATATTTTATATAT
>JAOWBL010000511.1:0-17403 GCA_028564865.1 Zenarchopterus dispar | reverse complement strand
TAAATCATAAAAGCCATGTGTGAATGTGTGCATTCAGAGGGAAAGTGTCAATGTAGAGTATGTATGGGGAAGAAAAAAAAACCAAAACAAAAACTTTGATGTGATGAAGTTTGCCATCATTAGTGGAGACTAACAATAAGTATCTTACATAATAAACCAATGGCAGTATCATTGTATTGTAACATGAAAGCGACTTGCAATCTTATTCCAAAGTTTATAAAATATATAGAGACCAACATAGGAGTATTGCGAGCTCTTTATGTGGGAGCCGACAACACTCTAGAGGCAATGTTTACGCTCAACTAAAATGGCACCGCAGACAAAACCGTGGACCAGTTTTTTAGTTTAACCTGAACTTTGCAGGTTTGAATGCTTCTCTGGTTTTGTAATAATATACAGATGGGGAAAAGAATAAGTCCATCCAAAGACCTTTTCATCATGTAATTAAAGAACAATTCCCAGTCCTAGCACCCAAAGTAATCCAGAGTTAGTAAATGTTTGGCTGACATTTTTATGACCAAAAACCATCACCTCAACTTTACCTAAATTTAGAAGTTGAAATTGGCAGATTAATATGACCTTCAAGTTCACAATATTCAACTCTTTTAAGCTGGTTGATTACTTTTTCCATCACTGTTAGGTAAAAGGCTACACAACAGTAATGAAAAGACAGCTGTCTGACTTGTAACATGAGCTGTAAAAATAGTTTAAAAGTGTTCTGTTTACAAGATGTTGGCATCACATTCAAAGCTTCAACATTACACATTGAAGTCAATTAAATACGAGTTTCTTTAAAAACAAAGTGAGCCTTGCCCACTCTCACAGACCTGACAAAGAGGAACACCCTTCTTATCCACCCAGGTAAGGAGCACAATTAATCAAAACTTAATTAACATCCAGAACCTATGTAATTTTGCACATGTCAGTTATTTAATTTTTTAAAATTATATCATTGCTTTCCCTGCTGTGTGTGTGTTCACGTACTGTTTCCTTTTAAAACATGTCAGTAATATACTGAGTTAAAAATATTAAAACAGTTAAAATGTTCAATTAATCGTGGTATTGATTTGAGGTCAGATCACCCAGTCCCACACACAGGATTCGTGTTCCCATCAATGTACAAACAGAACCAAGACTACTGCAGTAATGTCTCACTGGATTCAGTGCTAGATGTTAGTGGGTATTATAAGGTTTTTTTTTTAACACGTGTAAAAACCTCATTTACTTTATTATTAATTTAAGTACTATTTAGTCTTGTTTCTTCGCCCCCCTCACTAGGTTGGATTCTATGTGACACAGTCAAAAAAAATATAACAACATGCAACCAGATCTGGATGAAGTTCAGAAAGAATCATTCAAATAATAAAAGTTTAGTTCAAAGGGAACAGAGCTCTAGGATTTTATAAGGTCCCTTAAATTTAATGAAAGTCAAAAAATCCATGACATCAACTAAAATGGTTAAATTAATTTGCAAGAACTGGTCCTCTGTAGCAACAAAATGTGAAAAGGTTATAAGAATATGAAATATATTTCTAGATAATACTGTTATCCATTCAAGAACAAAGCACATACATTACTTTTTCTTGTGTTACATAAGAGGTGGAAAATATAGATTTTACGTTTACTGTCGTTATTTTTTATTACATAAAAACAGGCCAATCTACATAAAAACATTTAAAAAATGTAATGGCATGTGTTTAAAAGTATTAATAGTAACATGATTAGCATTTGCAAAGGCACCCTTATACATGCAATACCCTAGTTTCTGCTTATGTGTTCCCTTTCTTTGTTTAATTTAAAAATTTCCAAAGCTGAAAAGTGCTGATAAGTTGCAAGCTCTTACCAGCCTGATCTTGCTCTCCGTACCAAGTGTTCCAGGTGCCGACAAGCTCACAAGGATATTCAGGATCAGCATGAATGGTGGGCAACACAGCCTCACTAGATACACACAAAAACACACACACGTAACAAGTCAAAATATTTCCACTAAACCACTGCTTGGACAGGGCATTTGAAAGACGTTTATTAAAGAGCAAGAGTTTCTTACCAAAGTTCATTGTAAGCATCAAGGCACTCTGGTTTGACATTGTGAACTGTGAAAAACAAAACATGGGTAGGTGATACACAATCTGAAAGTTTCATGTGAGCATTCACAATAAGGGTAATATTTTACACGTCCACATACACTGTATTTTGTACAGATTGTTGTCCTCTTTCTTGGCAAGCAGATGAGAGTGAGCATCTTTTCTTGGGTCAACTTTTCGAACAAAGAGAGATTTCAATCCTGAGAGGTTTCTGTGGGAGAAAATAAAAAAGAAAGAAAAGTTGGAAACAATGTACATCATTTTCTGCTCTATAATCAAACTGCCACATCCATAAAAGGTCTGCAACAATTCACTTTGTTCAATGCAAAAAAGTTCTCTCTTGTCTGTGTTTGCTTCTCCCATGTCTTCTGTAACTGTTTTTATTAGTTTTGGTCTTCAAATGAATGTTTTGCTGTATATTTGTTTTTGTTTTTGTTTTTTTTCCTTGGATTTGTTTGCAAGTAGATGTAATTTATATAGATTCCATTTACAATTTATACTGGAGATATAGAATTTCTCTTTTGGGATTAAATTTTATTCAATATATTATCAACTGTTCAAAGTTCTGTCAATAAAAAAAACATTGCACATATTAAAGAGATGCCTTTCTCAATTTGCATATGGTGAATAGGTATGGGCTTGTACTCATTGTAAAACCTAAAATAAAACATAATTACTACCTTCCCTTCTTTAAAATAGTGAATGCAGTGGCACTACAAGTTTGTAACAGAAATTTCTACCACAAACTTACAAATAATATCGATAGCAGACATTGATTTCAGAGACAATGTGCCTTACTCACTTAAAAACAATGGGACCCCATTTATAGTTAGAAACAGACAGAAATCAGTAATGTTTATAGTATTTTGTGTCACAGTATCTGGTTTGCAACAGAAAATCCAATAATGACCTGCACAAGCAACACATGACCAGAAGATTAGTTTAAGTGGACTTTAAAGTAAGGTACCTGAATGCACACTATTCAGTTTTGAGGTAATGAACTGAAAATACAGCAAAAATAAAAAAATAAATCTCTGCTAACTGTTAAGAGATTTTCATACTGCCGTTATTCAGATAAAACTCCACTTAACCATGCGCCTCCTAACATAACCCTTATAGATCTATTTTGTTTAAAATCTAAGTATTTAATATGAAATGTGTTTTCCCGTTAACTGTGTTGAAGACGTACTTCTAGTAAGGATTTATCCTGCTGGATAATCAAAACAAGTTCTGCTGTGGAGCAAATCCACACTGTTTTGACCTTGAAGTTAAACCAGTTTGGACAAACAAACAAAGTTATGGTTTCATAATGTATCTAAACATGACGTCCTCTGTCATAAGCAGCATAAAACTGCAGTGAAAGATGGATTAAGGTAGCTGACAACGCTAATAAAAGCTGATAACACAGGATAAAAATTAACAGAAAGTTAGCAAGTTTCGTTGCTAATGCTACATTAGCTTAGCCGCTTAGCATCCCAGAGTTTGTCGTTTGCGTCAGCGGCGCTCAAACTCAACACATTTCTGCTTCTGACGTAGCTCCGCTTTGAGAAAAGCCGCCTGTAAAATTCTGACCTTAAGGTAACGGTGGCCGGCCCGTTGGTGTGAAGTGCATTTCTCGTCCTGTGGAGGCCTTTGCCCACTCTTTGAAGGACTTGGGTCGCCATCTTCCACGGAGAGCAGGAGGTTGTTTGACGAGGCTGCAGCCGCAGTCCGAGCTGTTCCCGGACCAGCTGACACCTGACGTGACCTCAGGTGGACGCTCTACAGTCAACAACGTCCGGGACCACATGAAAACAGCTGCTGGTGAAGCGCAACACTCCTTCCTTATTAGTGCCGAGTGCACTCTTTTTATTTTAAATAAAGTTCTTGAATGTAAATAATGTAATTATTTATAAAGTCTACTGTTTTTCTTTATTGAGCCAATCTTGGATTAAAAAGCAGCTGTTTTAATTTCTTTTAATCACTAAACACACCATGACTTTTAAAAACACACACACACACACACAGATGTGCACTAAAGGGTCTATTTACCCACTGCTACCCTCTGACATGTACAAAACAGAGAAATTTAATATTAATTAGACTAGATTTATAGAATGAACTTTCATCAAGGCCATGCCGTGTTTATAGTACATTAATCACCTAAGTCAGGTTTTTCTCTCCTTTAGGCTTTTCTGCTTAGAATTACCTGTTTTCATCTTGGCATGTCCTCTGTGTCGTCCTCTTCAACCACAGACAGAAATATTCTCTTCAGTCTTCTCGCCTTTTTCACCAGCCAATTCACTAACCCTCCTCTTAGTTGAGTTTTGTAATTGTTTTGCAAATGTACTCTTCACTAATACGTGATATCACATTTAATACTACATTAAACAGTTAATGAATACATCTACCGTGCTTACATATTTGTGAAAGATATGATTTTTTTCCTCCATTGTCATTTTTTATTGTAAATTACTCAAAACTGTGTCTTCAAATCAAATTACATGAGTAGGTAGCATGTACAGTAAATTATAAGTAGACAGTAGGACTATTATTGGCTCATACACCCATTTCTAAATGAACACGAAACAAAAACATTGCAGAGTGGTATTTACAGAAAAAGGGAAGAACAGTTTTCTGTCATGATGTGGGAGCTTGTGCAGGTGGAGAATCAGCTTCACTGGAAGTAGCAGAGATGTTGAGCTCTTGCAGTTTTTCTGACAACGTTGCCTCCTGTTGAGGCAAAAGGTCAGACAGAGGCTCCACAAACTCAGTCCCTGCAACTTGTTTTCCTGTCAGTGGATCAACTACACGACCGACTTTATACACTATCTCAGCCAGTTCATGCTTTACGCGTTTGGTTCTGGGCTCCAGCAGAGCTTTGAGAAGGACAATATCTCCCACAGTGCACTGCTGTAAAGCATCATGAGCAAAGTAGGTCTTCCTCTTGTTGTAGTACTAAAAGGAGAAGAAAAGTTCATGTTAGACATATTTAAATACATCATAACGATTTAGAAATCAACATTCAGTTTTAGACAATGCCAATTTTACTGCAGAGAGAAGGTAACTATTTAATACTGGTAATTCATATTGCAACATTTAAGTTCATGTCAAAATTACTTAGTGGAGTGGGAAAATAAATTGCTCTCAACAACTTGGAATATCTTAGCAAAATAATTTCTCACAATTCCAGTTTTAGATTCTTTTGATTTATTAAAATGCCATTTATTGTTCATACAGGCAGTGTAGCCAACGTCTTAATAAAATAAAGAAGTCTGTTCCAATCTGTGAAGCTGCAGATGCTGTAACAAGGTGAAACATCTGAAGTACGTTTTAAAATTACATTTATGAGAGAGAAAATGTAATGCTCTGAAAAACTACAAGAATAAAATAATTATAATAGTCTGGTTTCTTTCCAGTTGTTGTTGTGAGGAACTAAAGCCAAGTATACAGATCCACCTCCCGATAGCAGTCACCTTTCTTATGTCCTTTATAATACTAAATAGTCAAAAAAAAAATTCTTCAAAATTGCTCCTAATCTTTTTTCCCAAATTCTTTTACTGTTACATCAACAGTGCATACTCAGCATGACATCTATTAGAGGAGATCTATATCTTTCAAACTATAGCACTAAAAAAAGTAGACATATGCAATGAAACTCAGTTAAACCTTCTGTAGTATAACTTCCTGTGTATAAACTTACTTTAAGTAGGTAAGGATCCAGCACGAGCCTGGTGACCCTCACTTTGGCAGTTTTGAGCATCTTGGTTCCTATCACTCTACCGATGATCCATTTAGCATGAACTGAAGCATGTTTGACTGACATTTTTACTAAAAACCCTGTAGAGCAGAAAACCACAAAAAGACGACATATTTGAATCAAACATATCGTAAAACAAAAACGGGCACCTATTAGGTGATAGATTTTAAAACTTTTGAAAAATAAAAAGATAAAACAGTGAAGTTTGCATTAGTTGAAACAAACGTTATCATCCTATATTATCAAACGATGATCACTTGAGTGGTTAGCTTTTTACAGCTAACGATAAAAATCACCTCCTTCATTTAAAAGACTGAATAAGAATGCACACCAGCTTAGCTTGACCTGAATATGAATTCACGGTAAGTGACGGGAGACGAGAAAAAAAGATCCACGTACTTTAACAAGCCGAAAGGGATACGTTTAGAAAGGTCAAAAATTCTTCAGCAACAGTACTCCTCCATGCTGTTTAGGTCGGCAAGTGTTGATGACGTCATCAACGCAGTGACGATCATGGCGACAATGAGCATGCGTGCGACGTTCATCATCGCCATTATTATTATTATTGGTTATATTTTCATATAGTTTTCGTATTACTCTCAATAAATCTTCCACACATCTTACACTTGGTTGTAATGTGTTTTGAAAGTAACGGTAAAATGATGCAACTTTAAAAAGGAAATGAAGAAACAGGTGGCTGAATTCCACCAGAAAATCTTTAACTTTAAAGTTGAGTCAAAGAAAGAACAAACTCAAATGACTGTAGATTATAAAAGTAGAGCTTGTGATTTTTTTTTCTGCCACAGGGGTTAAATATGCACTCCACCACCCCCTATTTTTGGATGTGACAAAGTAGCCAGTTGGAAAAACCACAATGTAGGAACATTTTATCTCCACTAGATGACAGTAATAAAAAACCAAGAAGGGAAACGGCTTCAGTCTGAGTTTGCAAATATGAAAGTACTGACAGTACTGACAGATGTTGCAATTTGCAGCGGTTTTGGCCAGTTGTTTGCGAGTGTGTAGTGATTAGTGCATTATTCTTCAATGAAAATTAGTGGAGCTCAATAAATCTTCATCAGAGAATGCATACATTAAAAAAATCAATTTTGTTAGAAAATACTGAAGGCAAGCAAATGTAGGGAACAGTGCAAAATTATGCTTTGAATTGATAAATTTGAAACCATAAAATTGGCATTTTCATTTGGAACAAAGATTTCCTGTGAGGAAATGAAAAAAATACATATAGGATTTTTTAAATTCTAAGAATGAACAAAGCCATCTAATAAAGTCTTGGGATTTCTGCATTGTCTAACACAGTTAAACAATTTCTATGAGGAGAAAAATAGAGAAGAACTTTTTATGTGAAGATTCAAATGGCTGGAACAAGTGTGACTGTTTTGTTCTTAGTGGTGGTTTTGATATCCGTTTTCTTTTTTGGAGTTTGATTGTTTTAGTCTTAGTCTTGTTTTCCGTCATTTTCCTGTTTTATTTTGAAAAGTGCTATTCCTTGTGTTTGAGTCACAGACTGTATAAAAGTTTGAGTTTGACTTCCCCTGCCCCATCATAATTGGTAGCGCCCCTGTCAGCAGCTCATTTCCGTATTGTCCTGCTTTCTCTTCTTTCTTTGCTAGTCCATCTCTCCCTGTTGGTTCTTGTCCTTGTCCTTCTGTCATTAGTTCAGTCATTCCCCAAGTTGACCTTTGGTTTGCATTTTTGGTTCTGGATTACCTGTCTGTACAGTGCCTTTTGGTAGAAACTAAACAATTTTGTTTGATTATTCCTTATCGTCTCTCATATTTATGTTCATCTCTTTTTGTCCTGTTATAACAAATGAAATGAAAAATAATCTTCTCCATCTTAGAAAAGAGAATAAATGAAATCTCCCATAATCAGTAAATGATCAACAATTCAGCTGCTGAGAATCCAAATATCTCACAATACACCACAAAATATTGTCAAAAACGTAATACCTCTGTACCATCATGTCCTCTTAGCATTCAGTATTTTCTTAAAAATGTTGTCAGCAATATTGAATAATAAGAAAATCAAAATAGATAGGGTGGTCAATTCAAACATGTATTTGATGACAAGCTCACCTTTGCTCAGATCAAACAGTATGTCAAGGTCCTTAAAGACAATCACTGCCTGGTCATGATGTTTTCACCAATAGAAAGACCTTCAGTGAAGAGCTTGCTCTATTTATTTATTTATTGATTGATTGATTGATGGTAAATCAGCCGCTTGCTAAAAAGGAACTTCCTGTGTAAACAAGGAGTTATTAATTCCTGAAGCCAATGAAGATAAAACGCATATAGATAATTGGAGAAGCATCACCCTACTAAATGATGATTACATGTTATCTGCACATTTTATCAAAGAAAGATTGATGTCAAAGTTAAACATGATAGTAGCTGAAGAGCAAAATAATATTTTACTTGTTAAATCATGTAATACCAGCAGAACATAAAAAAAATATGCATTGGGTTGTTTTTCATTTTAGTTCTTGCATTTTTTTAGAGTATCAGAAGTACTTTTTTAAATAAGTTTTTCTTTTTTTATGAAAAATCTACATTCTGAAGCATTTGTATATAAATTATTATTATACCTCTGTAATGGATGTTTAAATTGATAAGAATGGATCTTAATTTTGTTGTACATGTACAGCAGTCGCATCCACAATCACACCCTACTTGCAATAACACACAATACTTCAGTTACTACATATGTAGGGAGCCATGAAGGAAACTCTTCCCAATAACACTAGCACAGTTTTTGTCAGGGTTGTTCACTGTGTCATCATTGTTGCACATATAAAACATAATGCTGCAGCTAATGTAGCGACCATTGATTTTTACATTATTTTTCATGATGCATTGTTGGATAACCCTAAAAAAACAGCAGACACATTCTCTTCTGAAAATGAGTATTTCACTCCAAATCATCAATGGCCAAGTAAATCTTATGGCATATTTTGCTTTCAGTTTCTTTAAATCACACAGTAACAAGGTCTAAAACATCATTAATAGTCCATTTAGCCATGTGACATGATTATAAGCCCCCCTTGAGCTTCAATCAGGTGATATGGATGTCTGTGAAGTCAAAGTCATATCTCAATGTTAACAGTTTTCTCCTTGAGCAGGACTTGGCTTCAGCTCAGAACCGACCACAGGCAGACCAGTCTGGTCTTAATCAGAGCCATGTTGTAGTAAAGCACGGGTCTGGGTCTGTGTTTTCCATTTAAGGCAGCACAGCCTTGGTTTGCCTCTGCCAGAATTACAGCATTAGCCAACTTTAGTCTCCTTCATACAAGAAGACTGAGACAATTCACGTAAAACCATCTGTTTTCAAATAGTTCTCTGCCGTTGTCTGACAAATGAAGTGAGGCTGACCTGATGTGAAGCAGAATGGGTCAAAATAATGATGCTACACATAATGATTGCAATCATCGTATCTTATTGTGAAGGGATAACAGAATACAACTCATTTTATTGATATTTTTCAATGTAATTATGTGTAGGAACAGCTTCACTGTCAGATCTCTCTGATCAAATATATGGGTGAGCTTATACATGCACACCATATGGTACCAAATCCAAGTATTACAATATTTTCCTAAAGATATTCTCATACATACCTAATTGCATATGTAGTTAATGTTTGTACATGTGAGTGAGTAGACGGTCCATTACAGCTCTGAATTATGTGAAAGCCCTGTGATATAAGACAGAGGTCTGATAGCGCATGGCCCGTGTGTGTGTATACGTATGTTTTCTCTGATAACACGGTGACCTCTTAATCAGCAGGTTTTGTATTCTTATATTAACATGTTGGAATGATGTTGGCCTAATTTTCCCATTGTAAGTTATTGGTCTCCAGATATGAAATTTTTCAATAGATTAGATTGTCTAGCCAGAGTGTTTGTGTTCGACTTTGAAGGAGGCTATCTCTGGTTTAGCCCTCAGGACTTGTCTATGGGGCGGTTTTAAGGCTGGAGACAGCTGAGTGATTGATTATGAGAGCATGCTCTGTTTTTTCCAGTTTACAAAACGGTCACAATATCAGACAAAAGCAGAACATGGACTTTTTAAATTGTAATCTTTCCAGACCATGTAAATGCTCCTTCTCCTCAAATGTCATATTGTATAAATTACAGTTTTTTGGCTGCGCTAAGGGTGCAAAGATTCAGTAAACTTCTTCTTGATCATACTCATGGCATCGCACTTGTTTGTACACACAAATTATGTGATCGGGATAGGTAAAGGAGTACTTCCAGTGAAGAAGCAAGCGTGAAGAGAGCTTAATAGAAGCATTTCAATCTAAATTATTCCCACATCTTTTCATAGCTTCTCAGTCCCCGTAGAAGGTTGGTTCAAAAGTTACACTCAGCCATCAACTGAAAGAAAAGTTGTTTAAAAAGTCAGTAGCAGGTTCTGTGAGACAAAAAAAAACCAAAAAAAAAAACCTGTGTGCTTCATTGTTCTCATATTCTGACAGCTGGTGACCCGTCGGGGGTGTATCCACACCTTTTGTCCCGTGACAGCTGGGATAGGCTCCAGCAGACCCTCCGACCCTGAAAAGGACTGAAGCAGGTGAGAGATGGACAGATGGATGTTTTTTTTAAAAAAAAGATCTAACTGGAAATAAATTAAGACTGAAAAATTACCTCGACTTTGTTGTAAATCATAATATTCCCATAACATTAAAACCCATCTGCGATTTCAATACTTATTAGTGAAATAATTAACCTGGAGCATCAGTCGTCTACTAAGGCACATGTGGTGTATCCTCAGCCACAGACGATGCTCTGGGTCTATACATTTCTTTTTAAATTATCTGTCTCATAATCATAAAATTTTAGGATTTATACTTCACTTGTGCTTTTGCTTTACCAAATCTCCAGAGATGTACTTTTTTTTTTTTTTTTTGCACCCCCTCTGAGTCAAAATCAGTTGGACTAAATGACTCATTTGTATTTTTAGGATCCACTCATTTAAGCAATGTGCAAGTCTTTTCATTGTTTTTACCGACAGAGAACATAGAGGGTAGTCACCACAGGTTACACTTTCATCTTACCTTATTTTATTTACTCTCTTGCTCACTTTTTTTCTGTGTTGTACTGTCAAGAACGTAGAGTAAATAAGTCAGCTGCTGCTGGTTTTCTACTCAGTGTGCTTAGGTTTTTATTTAAATTTAGAAATTTAAAGATGAAGAGGTTCTAGACTAAACAAAAATACACTTCTACCTCTTATACCAATGTTTCTTTTGGTCAAGGACTTCAAACATGTCAGAGGGGTAGTCCAGCTGTCAAAAAAAAAAAAAAAAGAAAGAAAAAAAAGGGCAGAACCCTTAAACTGACTGTAGTTACGTGTTTTCAAATTCAAAATTTGAATAGTGTGAAAAATGCAAAGAAAATTTGGCAGTGACTGTCTTCTGTAGTGGCTGATATTTCTTAGGTTTAGTTAACTTTGAATATTCATCTTCAGTGATCTGACCTTCCTGCTGTATATGCACATCAACAAAGTAGTACATGTTTAATGAATCTCAGGATGAGTACAATAAAAGGAAAGATCTACCACAAACACAAAAACTAGAAGTTAATTACAGTCATTCACCTGCAAAATCAAATGAGTTATTGCATAAACCGATGATGTTCGTTAATCAGACAATCCCTGAATCTGTTCCAGGATAGTTTTGTGTTCACACCATGAAGAGAATATGGACTCAAGTGCCATAGACCATCTTCAAATGTCTCCTGAGTAAAAGGATCTGAATCCTTCTGGGCCACTTGGTTTTCCTAAGATACATTTTAATGCAGGATGTGAATGAGGTCAGAGAAACTCTGACTTTTTACTGTTCACCACCTCGTTGATATCTCTGTTGACCAGCAAGTTTTAGATGTTTCCTTGATTCAACTTAACTGACCAACGTCAACCAGTCATCAAGGTTTGGACAAGTCTGCTGTTGACCCATTCATTTGAATCAGGAAACGTCTAAAACATGGAGGGCGGTGGCCTCCGAGGACCAGGATCAACAAACACCTATTTACATTGTTCTATGAAAAGTTTTAAATCTAAACTTACCACAGCCCTCATTTTTAGATGTCACTTTAGGGTTGCTGTAAGAGTTAATGGGAACCCCAGTGACCTAAACACAAATCCCTATCAATGCAGCGTCCGCAGAAAAATATGATGAAATTAAACAGCGACGGTGGCAGCGCACAGGGACATTTCCCACAGAGCAGTGAGGTCATGATTTTGGCTTGAAGTCTGCTGAGACCTCCAGGGATAATAGGGCTCTTTATCTCTGAAGATATAAAGAAAAGACCTCAACTTCAACATTTGTCTGTTCCATAAATTCCAGCTGAAAAATGACTAATATGGAGCACATTATAGAGACAGCCTGCAGGACCCACATCTGCAATGACTGCTTCAGATGATGTTGGATGTTTTGATAAAGGCTCAACTGTTGGCTCTTATCAGGCTCTGCACATTGCATATTAGAGGTTATAATCAAAACAAAACAAACAAAAAAAAAACCTCCCCTAGAGATTTAAACTCAAAATTTAAGCATTTCTGTCCAGAACAATTGAGAACTTACCGTAAAGCTTACCAATTCACTGCTCACACTGAACTGAAAATGATTATAATGGATTATCTTGAGCTGGTTTGAACACAAACGGACTGGAGTTGAACTTGTTTACTTTCTCTTTAAAGATCATAAAGTTGACTTGCTGAAAAACTGGTGTAACACAACTAAAACTCAATGAAGTTTATTGCACGTCTAGTAATAAACAGCAAAGAGGAAGCGCAAATCTACATCATTTGTGATATTTGGTAAACAACAAAACAGAATTGTACTGAAAACTGTTTTTGACACTAGATTTTTGTACTGTACTTTTTCTTTTCAAATATTCCACTATGATGATATTTTGACGCTGACCTCAAGATTTTGAATGAAGCATTATTTCATTATTCATATTTCTAGTATGATCCTATTTTACTAATTGTTCAATATCCTTTAAATGACATGAAGCATACACAATATACTGTTTTAGATATGTTCTTTTTCTTTCTTTTGGAAACTGAGCTTGAGGTGTTTTTTGTGTTTACTCATTCAATATTGATTGAATGAGGGAAACTTCCTGATGCTCACAGTTTTGTGGTTACCTTTGTTGGAGGAATACCTGGGTAAAGCTACAACCAGCAAAGCTGGTGTTTTTGATGATGATGGGAAGTGTCATGTGGCTTGTGTTGTTGTTCATCAGCTGTAAATGTGACCTTCAGTAAGCTTATTGTTGTTTAGTAGGAGCTCAGATCTCCTTGGAGACCAAGATGCTTTGTAAGAAAGAGGTGAAGTGTACCCTGCACAAATTTATTAATTTAATCATATATCCTTATTCTAACACTAAGCCTGTGTATTTGGCTACTGGCCCACCGTGTTGAATGGATCCCATGGCCTTTGGCGTGGAATACCACCCATCTCCTCCACTCCTGTCTCCACATCTTTGCTCATTTGCCTCTCCCACTAAAGACAGGACACAGAAAAGAGACGGCAAAGTGACAAGCACAGAAAAATTGGTGTCAGATGACCTCGTTGTCATACAACAAGAATGTAGTCACATACACATGGAGACGATGATGAACATGATCAAAGACTGAAGATGTCTCCCATCAAATAGTAACACAAGTATTGATTACATAGTTATGCAGCAACACGTTAAATACCAGAAGAAAAACCCCTCTGAGTATATTGTAATGCACTTCCACTTCACCACAAACTGCAGACTCCACAAGGACGATGATCCACACCACGGAGCATGTACACCCTGTACAAGACCTCGATCCATCAAAGGTACTTGATTAAAAGACTTCTTTTCTGTCCTCCTATGCTTCCAAAACAGTTTCAGTCTCCCATTCAGGTGGAAGGTTGCCAGTTCGATCCCCAGCCCCTTCATGTGCCAAAGAGCAAACCCCCTCCCCACTGCCCCATCCACCAATGGCCCACAAACCAAGGTTCTTAGAGTGTCAGTCCCGAGCCTGGAGAAACGCTTAGCATTGGTGTCAGGAGGGACATCAGCATGAAACCTATGCTGAATCAATATACAGAACACAATGATGGTGACCTCTTAAAGGGAAAAGCTGAAAGAAGGTGCTTCGCTACTACGTATTAAAAATGGTCTGATTTTGAGAAATTTCTTTCTTTTACGCTGCAACGATGGATATCAGAATGTTGCGTTAGACTATTGCAAGTACAGCGATATTTCCAAATAATGGTACCACCTACCTAACAATGCTCTTGGCAAGTAGTAGTTTTTGTTTGTTTGTTTGTTTGTTTCAACATGGGTGGGATATTCTTTATTGACTGATGACGAAATTGTCTTTCATCCACAACCAGAAAAAAGTGTAAACCTTTTTGACTGCCCATGGTGTGGATCTATGAGTATCACTGATGCAGAAAGATAAAGGAGATACTGACAGTAGCTGTGTGTTTTTGTTTTATTTTCTGAATAAACGAATGAACGAACGAACGAACGAACGAACGAACGAACGAACGAACGAACGAACGAACGAACGAACGAACGAACGAACGAACGAATGAATGAATGAATGAACGAACAAAGCCACCTGAAACAGAAAGAATGAGGCATAAACTGTCCAACAGATCACAGGTATATAAAAAAACTCCCCAGCTTAAAGACACTGATAGTGAGAAGCTTTAATCGATTTACACACATACGTACAGTCAGAAGTCTTCAGTTTTCTTTTTATACTTTAACTACTAAAAAACTCGGGATGCTGTTTGTTTTTAGACAGGACTGTATGTTTTAGTTCTTTTCCTTTTGGGTTACATGTCTTCTGAAAAGATTTTCAGATCATTGTTTTGGATTGATCATCTGATGTCAGCTCTTTCCTTTTTACACCAGCATGCTCATGGTCAAACTCAGGACACCTGGCCTGATAAGCAGCAAAGTCTTGTAGTTTTGATTACTTGTGGTGGTTAAACCAGATAACCAAAGACACCCAGGCTCTACTGAAACTGCTTCAATTTCAAGGCCCATGACTTCATATAAGTGACCCAACTTTTGATGTTGATAAATTTGACTTTTTATACCTTCCAAAAAAAAAAACCTTGCAAAATATCTGCAAAAAACAGTGTCCAAACCCGAGTGTAACCAAAGTTACCACTGGAAGCCTCCTGTAACCATCTATGATGTACTCAGCTCAGCTTATACATTCTATATAAATGATTACAGCAACTTAAGCACTTTTATCTTTCCTAATACCTCCAGGAAACAGCCATCAGCACTGTTCATAGTTTCAGCATTTAGGTCACAGATTTAGCTGCCAAAAAGTCTCAACTCATTGTTTATGCTATAGCTTCTCTTGGATGTGTTCAAGTCTATGTTTGGTCAGAAGGACAGGATTTCTTGCAGGTGTGCACCTCAAGCAGAGCTCATTAATCCTGCTGCCAGTGTCTGAGTGGCACTTTGATCCAATTGTTTCATATCTTTCTCTCTGCTTTTCTTTTTCAGGCTGTTTTGTTTTCCCTCTCCCTCTGCAAAGTGATTAAATTCTCCTGTTGTGTTTTGGACGAGACCCCTTACAGTAATGCTTGTGGTATGTGGCAACACACATTTAACGTACACATACCAGCACCACACACACATGCACATGTTGAGGAGGAGGGAGTTTTAGTGTGTTCTTGTGCTTTTAGGGTTCAAACTGCTGGAGTTAGAAAGAGATGAGTGAAAGTACAGCATTAAGCCGTCATAAAAAAACATGAATCTGCCCTTGGCAAGTACAATATAAATAATATTTTAATGACATAATTACATCACCAGTCTTTTTTATTTATTTATTTATTTATTTCTGCAGCTCAGAAAAAATGAAAAAAAGAATAATTTTTTTTTTAGTATTTGTTACGTGGTCACCTGCCAAGCAGATTTATTGCTCAACACGCTACGTTGATCATTGTTATTTATACTGCATATAATAGAGCCTGCACATTTTCTCCTAATATATTGAGAAATTGGTTGTCACATTATACATTTTTGTTGATGTTTTGCATGTTGTGTTGCACAAGACTTTGCATGTACATACATGTAGGTCCTGTTGTTAGTCAAAGTCACGCAGACTTTTATTGACTTCTGCTTTTCTCAGTGCAAACTACTGGTCTTTTGCAGATTAAATATTGACTCTAACACTAGTTAAGAATTTAAAGCCTTTAAAAGTTTAAACATTAAGTAGTCATTGACAAGCACATCTGAAAAGTTTAAACATCGCACTCAGTTTGTACTTTTTATTTCAAACTTGTTGCACAGTGTTTTTGTCTCAGGTCAGTTGTAAAGTCCTGGTAATCAAATATTTATAAGGTTTCTATTTGCTCCATGGTTCAGCAACAAATTAAGTATTTCTAGAGCTTCTTTCAGTGTTTCCTCTCTCTTCTTTGGCAGAAATTAAAAAAAAAAAATCTTGACAGTGTGGAGACAAAACATCCCTCGCTCATTAATGACTGTAATTACTGTGTTTGCAGAGGCGTAGCCATCACACAGGTCAGCGATGCTATTTTCACACACAGACACAGGAACATTTACTCTATTAGTCAGATGCTGCTTGGCACAAACACACGGATATTACAAGTCTTAAAAGAGGGGCGCAGGTAAAACCTCTGAAGAGGAAATGACGGTTTTTAAAAACAACAATTTAAGCTGCTTTTATTTAGTCCACTAGCTCCTTGTATTTTCTTGACTTTTTTCACTCATAAAAAGCCCTTCATGGTTAGAAACAGCTTTGTCAGAAGTTTATCCACGAGACAAACACAAGAAAAGCAGAGCGACAACAGTATGTGGTGAATATGAGGACTCATCACTGAACCATGTCATACGCAACAGCTAACAGCAAATATATTTTCCCATGAAAGCGTCAGGAATCATTTAAAAATACTTTTAGTTCATTTCTTGGTATTCTAACAGTGACTAATCACAGATGTGCAGGACAGTTTGACTGATCATCATTTAACATGAGTTTCATATAGGAACATCTTATGATGCTCACATAATGCCAAAAAAAGGCTATGTTAAAGAATAAGCTACAGGCTCTCCAGTGACGTTATAAAGGATAAACACGTATAGATGACTGACTGACTGGTAGAAAAGAAGAAAGAAGCTTATGTGTCCAAAATGGACATTCAAAACCAGTTGGAGTAGCAATTTAAAGAAGAAAACACATCTGCTAATGTTATGTAATATTACAAATCGTAGCATCTACTTGTTGACTTCCTGTAAGTCATTAAAGGTTACGGCTGAACTGCCTGCGTTGTGTTTTGATTTTTCATTGCAGTTCTTTTAAGTGAGCGCTAGCGTCTGTCAGTGCACGGCATTGGGATGAAGAGTAAGAAACTGCTTCTCCAAAACTCACATTCAAAGCCCGTCGCAGTAGATCTTTCAACAGCACAGCACATCTGTAACCAAAAAACTGTGGAGCCTGTGTGAACTTCAGCAACAAGAACAGATAACGTGTGATGAACAATAATCTTAAACTCATGTTAACGAACACACTTGTGAAGAGAGCGAGCATG
>JAOWBL010000510.1:6270-17405 GCA_028564865.1 Zenarchopterus dispar | reverse complement strand
TGTCTGTCTGTCTGTCTGTCTGTCTGTCTGTCTGTCTGTCTGTCTGTCTGTCTGTCTGTCTGTCTGTCTGTCTGTCAGAGCCCAGAGATACTCTGTAAGTCACGCTGAGACAACAGAGATACAGTTGGAGCAAACAGAGCAGCATCAGGCTGAATGGAGCTGCACAATCTAACTACTCCTGTCTGTTTGTCTCCGGGGAATGTTTAAGCCCTTAAATTCAATCTGCTTCAAGCTCAAGCGCTGGGAATACATATCAAACACAAATACAATCAGAAAAACACACCAGCAGCCAATAAGCATCAGATCAATCAAGATCAGTCATTTAGTCATTTATTAAGTCTTTTTAAATCAAATTTCAACAAATGACACTGAAGCAATTATATGATATCCCCACATGATTAGTAGACCTGAAGAGAATCTTGATTAATATAATGTTTGAATTATAAAAAAGATGCATATTGTCAGTTCAGTAAAGGAAACTAATCAGTTATTGTTGTTTTAACGGTCTAACCATACACGTTTTCCTTCTTTTGTATGTAAGGGTCTCTGTAATTGTGGATGATTGCTGCCTCCTCCTCAGCCATTACTCTGCCCCCCCCCCCCCCCCCCCCCCCCCCCCCCCACACACACACACACACACACACACACACACACGCAGCTGCAACAAGGAAAGAATCAATGAACACTCTCAGAACGTGTTTTTCTTTGAGCAGGAAAAATATGCTGAATTTGTGAATTAAAATGGTATTTACGTAGAGAAATTAATTGGATTAAGAACATGTTATTAAAACCTGGCACGATAGTGATGAACCGTCATCTCAGAAAAAGAAATGTGATTGAAAAAAAAACTTTAATTATTGTATAATCAGAGGCCACTTAAACGGGATATTTGAAGTCTAATAAAGCAAATTGAACTCAAATATTTAAATGATGCAAAAGCCTTTTTTTGCTCTGTACAATGTGAAAATAACTTTATGTTTTATATTGATTTGACAGGTTTTTATGTTGCATGCCTGCTACAACCCTTCTCTGGATGTGCTGGATCAAACTTCACAGAGCAGTCTGTCTGTCCCAACATTTACACAAAATCTTGTTTAAAATTGAAATCCACTGGAGACAGAAAAGGACGTTGTTGAACAACTTAGAGAGACAAAGTCACGGTGAAGGAGCGCTGGTCCATCACAGTATCAGTGTGACTTTTGTATTTGCTTGGGAGCGCATGTGAGAAACCCGAGACACTTGAGGGAGACCCCGTCATCCTTTTCATGCATTGTACAGTCTCATGTCCTCGCTTGTCGTCCCCGTGTTCGTACACGGAGGTCGTCTCATGCCCAGCGTGTTCTCGTGAGTCATGAGTGTCTCCCCGGTGCTCTGTTAGTGGGTTTAGTAAATGATTCAGTGACAGAGAGCTTCGTCACTGAGCAAGATGTCAGTATAATACCCCTGTGTGTGTGTGTCCATGCGTGTGTGTGTGTGTGTCCATGCATGTGTGTGTGTGCTGAAACAGTGATTAAGTCTGCAGCAAAAAATAGAGCTTCCTATGTGAATTGATTTTTATGCTACACTCCTTTCTTTCTTCTTTCCCTGCCATCTCTTGTTCTCTCGACCAGACTCCAACCCCTTCTTTCTCTCTCCTCTTCTTTCTCTCTCTCCCTTTCTTTCTCTCTCTCCTTCTTTCTCTCTCTCCCCCTCTTTTTCTCTCCCCCCTCCAGCCTTCTCCCCTCTATTTGTTTATTTTCCTCCCTTATTCTTTTACAGTCCTGCTGACGTAGAGTATACAGGTGAAGAGTGCTCCAGTTCTCTTTGTGGTAGATGTAAATATATTTGTCTTTATCACATAAAGTTTTTCTCTAAACTTTTGGTACAAATGGTTCCAGACATCTGTAGGAAACTTTCACTAGTTGGATTAATGATCAATGATAAATCTATCAGATCAGAATACACTGATCACTTCCTGGTTGACCAATGTTGGATGATTTTCAGCTTAGATAATTACTTGTTGATCACACAGAGACGTTTTCAGATGAATCTTGATTTTCGCTTAAACTCGTCAAATAAATGAATCTGACATTTAACGATTACAAACTGATCCGAGAAATATGTCGTCTGAGGTTGAAATAAGGCATTGACGATGAAGAGAACTGTTCGGGACAACAAACCCAGTCTGCCTATTAAGGCTTAAAAGCTTTAATATTCTCTCATTTCTTTCTCATCATAAAATGTGTTATGAAAGTTTTTGATATTTATGATTTTCAAATATTTGTAACTACAATACTCACCATTATTTTTAGTGGAGATTTTTTTCTGGGACAATTATAATCCCCAGCCCGGTAATCGAGTCAATAATGTTACAACTTTTGTCAGCCAGCAGGAAAGATTTTTGCTTTTTTTTTTTTTTAACAGTATATATTTGTCATTACTGCCAAGAATGCCACCATAAAAAGTGATTTTGTTTGTGGTGTGCTCCAGGATTCTTGGCTAATTTCTGGTTTTGAAAAGTGCAAAAATGTCGTTCTGCCCTGTTTCTACATGTTTGTACGTGTTTCTACGTGTTTGTAGATGTTTCTACGTGTTTCTACGTGTTTGTAGATGTTTCTACGTGTTTCTACATGTTTGTATGTGTTTCTACGTGTTTCTACGTGTTTGTACGTGTTTCTACGTGTTTGTACGTGTTTCTACGTGTTTCTACATGTTTGTACGTGTTTCTACGTGTTTGTAGATGTTTCTACGTGTTTCTACGTGTTTCTACGTGTCTCTCCATGTCGAAGGACGCTGGAGCTGCCAGCAGGAGAAAGAGAGGAACAAGAGATTTCCGGATGTGATGAGACAGGTCAGCTGTTGTTTGGTGTGACAGAGGAAGATGCAGAGGACAGGTGTCGCTGTGGCAACCACCAAAGGGAAACGCTGAAAGAAGAGAAAGGTCTAGTGTTGAACGTTGTAACGTTTTGGACATACTGTGGTTAAGTCCCATCAAAGATTGGTACCAGAACAGCACGTGCTTTTTTTTTTTTGTCTCTCAGAGCTGCAGCTGCAGCCTTGCTTCTCCTTCATTTACATACAAGCACAACCAGAATTAAATCAGACGTTTTTCTCAGAAGTTGCATTTGTGAAATCACTGACTTCTGATGACTGAGTTAGCGGCTCTCTGTGAGTCCTTTTCTGGTGAGTTATATTTGTTCCTCATGTCTGTATCTTTGTCAAGGAGTTTCCACTGACAAAAAGAGTAGTCTGGAGCCTGGAAATCTGTTGCTAATATTTGGGGAAACCTTTGGCCCACCCCCACCTCTAAATCCCCCTCACCTGCCTCACATAAGTGTAGCTTTAAACACATTAGAGGAGATATTCAATGACGGTAACAATTGCTGACCTGTTAGTATCTCAGACTGGATTTCATTGATTTGCTCCAGCTTGAGTTGATCAGAATCAGAACTCTTTGACTCCGAAGGGGAATGTTTATTCTTGAACTAAATGCAGTGATGTATTTCACTGTCACGTTCTCTGTGTTCATGTCTTGGAGCAGCTTTGGAGGTTAGCCTTTCTTTCCTCTCACATCAGTTGCATCATAACCATTTATCTGAAAAAATCCTTAGTAACGGCTCTTATCCACGATTTCCACTTTTTTTTCTGCTAGTCATGATTTCGTTTTACCTTTTCAAAGAAAATGTTCTATTATGAAGTACTAGCAGGAGGCAGCATTTCAAGGACTTGATGAAGAATGTTGATCTACTCATTTAGTTATAACAGTGCTGAAGCCAATCAGCTCGAATTCTCATTTTACTAAAAAAATTTTCTACCCATTTTTTATTCATACAAAAGGCCACAATGCAGGCAAATGTCCCTGCTGGGAGATTTTTGTTCTAATTCCTCCTATTTGCCTCTTTCCTGTTCACATTACCGTTCACGGTTTTCTCAGCTGCTCATTTTTCTTTTTTTCTGTGGCCGTACTTGTTTCTGGTGGAAAGCACATCCATATTATCATTTATGGTCAAAGTACCTGTAATAATGAGTGAAACTAATGGAGTGGAAACCTGTGTACTAAGAGCCTTACTTCAGGTTAATGACATGAGAGAAGAAAATCCCATTTTTTTCAGAAGGGTGCATTATATTACTGCTGCAGGGAGATGAGAGAGTGAATGTGGCGGGAGAAAAGTGCAGTGAAGGATAAAGGCCAAGCGAACGCCAGGCCTTGCCTTCAAAAATATTATGGTTTCCTTGTATATGTGTGTTTTTATTAGAGATACAGCAGCTGACCGGTTGGTGAGAGGAATCGACTAATTTCAGGCTGATCGGCTCTGGTATTGGCCGTATATTGATCTCGTAAAGCAGACTTGTATGTTTTTGCTTGATTAGGTGTATCATGAAGTCCGATACATCAGAGTCACATCTAGAAAGATGCTGGTCGGACGTTTTCCTCAGTGAGTGCAGAAAGTGTTGTGAAAAAAAAGGAATTTATTACTTTTAAATTATTTACTATTTTATAATCAATAGAAGAAAGGAATTTGTACAACCTTTAAGGCAACAAAACAACGTGTGGAGTAACAATAATTAACAACAATTAAAACATTTGAGACCATAAACTTAATTTAAAACTGAAAACCCCATCATCCTGTTGACAGGGAAACATTAAGAAACTGGGAATAAAAGCAGAACACACAGCCTGCAGCCTCTGCTGCGTTTCTGTTGTTGATGAAGTTAATGATGCACTTGATTACAGTTCTTAAAAAGAAAATCGGAAACAGACAAAATTTTCAGGTCAGCCCCAGGAAAATTGGAAATTGTAATTGGAAAATAAAACTGCAATCGGAACATGTCTAGTTTGATCTTTTTCAGGCTCTGTTCCATTAGTGAAGCATCACAGCTGGAAACAGCTGTGGGTTCTGGTCTCAGCAGGAGCCTGTTTACCCGGGTCTTCTTCTGACCACATGGAGCCCTGTTCGTCCTTGTTGTCGTGGCGGGTTTATCCGTTTGAACCAAATGTATAAATATATGCATCTTAACAATCTACTGTGACTGTAATGTGATTATAATTTAGTGGAATCATGCTGTATGCACTTTTAGTGTTTGGGTTTGTGACTGACAGGGTCAGCATATGGATGGATGGATGGACGGATGGATGGATGATGGATGGATGGAAGGGTGGAAGGGTGGATGGATGATGGATGGATCTTTAATTCCCAAGAACATTGCAAACATTTGTCAGGATTCATAGATGTTTACAAGAAGACCGATGTTTTGCATCTTCCAGGCTCAGCGGTCATTCTTTGCTTTGACTGTGTCATTAGTATGGGGCTTGGGGGGGGGGTTGTGTAACTCCAAACAGAGAAACCATCTTGATTTTAATCAGACGAGACCAGTTATTTAAGCGACTTTAGTCCCAGACGTCGGGGAACTGCTGGCAGTGATTTTTGTTCACATGTTCCAGATGTGCAACTGCTTCCCAACTATCTGGAAAAGTTTATCCCAGTTCGAGCCAGAGTAAAGTGTCTTTAATGTCTGTCCAACAATAATATTGGTTCTGCTTTCGTTGTCGCTCACAACTTCTTGTGTTTTTCACTTTAACTTCTTGAGATTTTCTACTGAGCGTCTTCTCAGTAAAAAATTTTTTTCTGCTTTGGTTGTCGTGATGCTTCACGGACGTCTGCTGGTGTCAAGGCCTCTGTCCTTTTAAAGGAATAAAATGGTGAAAGATGAAGACTTTCAGTGAAAAATAGCTGTTGGGTAGTTTTTCTATCAATTAATAGCAGGAATGTAAAGCAGAACAAACGAACTTTAACATTTTTAGTATTTTCTCCTTGGTGGTTGCAGTGCTGTTTAAGACAAAATTTTGTCTGAGGTACTTATTTTTTTTCTTCCAGAATTACATAAATTTTCTATAGAAGTAAAGTAAATATTCCATCAAATGAAACTGAAACTCTTATTTTAACATGCGCAACAGATTTGTTTTTTTTTTGTTCTGCCTTAAGGTCAGTGTAGTTGTTTTTTGGTTATTTAAAAAACAAGATCAAATATGGGTTTGTTTTTAAATAAATAAAAGAAAAATCCTTAAACATTAACCCTAAATCTGACAAAAATATCTCTGATCTAAGATTTTTTTTCATGCTGTGATTTCTATGAGAAATATACACAAATGATAAAGTGATGCCAGTTCCAGGATCAAACTAAAAACATGATCTTGCTTTGCAGCTCACACTCGTTCAGACTTTACACACAGATCCACTGAACCGGCCATGGCTGTTGGACTAAAAATATTAGTACAAATAGTTTGTTTAGTCAAATAAGGGAATCTGCATGACCACAAGAGGGCGCCACCTCCATGTTCGATGTCACCAGGCAACCCAGCAGAGAGGCAGCTGATGGTGAGAGATATGAGAGCGAAGGATGGAGGAGAACAGGAGGGGTGGGAGGAGGAACTGAGCAAATAAGAAGGAGAGACACAGACAAAGCTAGAGGACAAAACGGGGACTCATTAACCCGGAGGAGATAAGAAGGAGAAGAGGAGGATGAGGGACAAAGAAGAGTAAACAAAATGTACAAAGACGTGATGAACAGATATCTGTCTTTCTTATCTGAATTCAGTTTTGTTCATTTAAATATTACTCATTTATTCTAAATGATGTGAATATATTATATTTCTTATGTCGTCTGGCTTTGCAGCTTTACAAACACTCATTACTACATGTTCATGCTGTGGTTGGTACCTTCACCCTATTTATGTCTTCCCCTCAGCCCCACCCGGTGTAGCGGCCCCCTCCCCTCTGGCCAAAACGGTCTTCATTCCTCCAAATGTCTCTGACATCCCGAAATGGAAAAGAATAAAAAAACAGAAGCTTCTCCAACATGTCCTGCCTTTGTAAAAATCTCATCATAAACTCTTCTTTCACCAGTGACTTAAAGAGAATGAATTTGAAAGACTTCAGTCGTGGACTAGATGATCAGAACTGGGTTCTGCTCAGCACAGAGGACGTGTCGGGGTGAGTGTGCCAACCACAGTCAAATCAGTAAAAATCAGCATTTTGTTAATGAATCTCAAAGTTGGTAAAAACAAATTCTACACAATAAAATTCACGATTTTAGAAGAAGACATTCATGTGGGAGTGAAATGGGTCTCCAGCCGCTTTATGTTCATCCCCATTTAAATGTTGGATCAGGGAACCTGCTTCAACCACAGGTGGTTAATACTCTTTGTTTTAATGTCAGAAAATGTAATTAAATGCTATAGGTGTGTAAAAGGATGTTCAGATAATATAGAAACAGATGCTTTAGAAAAAATGTCCTTCTATAAAGTTGGGATGACCACAAGAGTGCTTCCAATGGGAATTTCTTCATTGTGGGAGTAATAAAGGAATGTCTTATCTTTATATTAAATAAATATTTGTTTACATGCCGATTCAAAAGTCAAGTCATTTATATTCCAACAGCGAACTATTCTGCTAAATGGGAACAACTTTTAGAGGAATTTTTAACCAAACCTGAGAACTATGCTCCAAAATTAATTTCTTGAAATCTTACAAAAAGGAGAAAGAAAAGAAGAAAATGTTCATATAAGCTCACAGAAGACTGAAGGTGTGTTTCCTCTGTAAGACCAGTGAACCGGAAGCTGCGTTGCCACGGAGATGATGCTGACTTGTTTGTAAACCCAGACGGATACAGAACTGGGTCTGGTTGGAAGGAGTTATCGAAGGGAACAGAAACGTCCGGACAAGGACATCAGGTTTAGCGCCGCTATGACCTCAGGGGGAAAGATCTTCTCTCAAACCCTGAATTTCAAGAGATTGTGTTACAAAGGTGGTCTGAGTACCTGGAGCTACCAACAAAGCTGAGTTTGATGGATGATTCAAAAGCCAAGACTGTCGATGTTTACTGACACACACACACACACTTTCTCCATCTGTAAATCCACGTCTGATTTCCCACAGAAACCATTTGTCAGATTTTCGTTCCTCCACCCGTGACACTTCTCCGCCTCCTCTGCTAAGTTCTCTTTTCATTTTCACCTGTTGTTTTATTCTGTTTTGTTCCAGTTTGTTGACAGAATGTGTCCCCTGGATGTTTGGTGTGTCAGCACAAAGGACACAATATTCCATTCTCCATGCGCTTGTCACCGGTGGGAGAGTGGGTGGGTGGATGGGTGAGTGGGTAGAAGGCCAACATGCACACAAACATACTTTGTAATTCTCAGTCACTGTTGCTACCACACAAGCTCCTTTTTTTTTTTTTTTTTTTTTTTTGAATAAACTGAAATCAGAAAATGTGGAAAATCCAAAAGAGAGAAAAACCCTGTAATTACTACATTTACTTTCAATATTTGTTTTCAGATGCAATGAACACAACTCAGTTGTGTTCAGGGATGATGATTTGGTACAAAAGAAAAGTAGCATCCACTAAAGGAGAAGCAAAGCTGGACAAACGATGTCCACTTTGTCTACAAATCTGAAAGAAAATCCCTCAAACTTTAAAAATAACATTCCTCTGAGAAGAGATTTGCATATTTATTTTCCTGTATTGCATAATTTATTTAAATAATTCAAGAATCTGGAGGAATTTCAGTACTTGAAGTGCAGAGGTGGTGCCACACTTTCGACACCGGGAAGGTCTGAGCCCTCAGATTTTACAGAAGTAAAACCCCCCACTCATCAGCAGCAGATACAAATCCACAGAAAAGGGAATACTGTGGGAATCTTTGAAGTGGTACAGTCCAGAGCTGCGGTCACGGATAAAACTTCACCCTCTGAAACTGAAGCTAGCTTGGGCCTAACCTTGGATGCTTCAGGGGATGGATCACCACGCAGCGGGATCATATTTTCTACTCCGACAAATCAGTATTCCTGATATTATTTTGGAGGAAGAAGGTGCCGTCTGTCCCGTGACCCTGTACAGGAACGGGTCAAGAAGATGGAGGGATGGATGGACACCGTGTGCTCCGGACCAAAGATAAAAAAGGACCACTCAGATTTTTATGAGGAACAAGTCCAAAACCCAGCTCTGTGATGGCAGGGGGTTATGTGGGGTCATTTCCACGGTGATGGCAGACTTAAATCAGAAACTTACTCTCAGATGTCACAGAAACATTTACTGACTTCCAGAGGACTGTTTTTACATATTTTTCATTTTTAACACATTAGAAAATCAAAGAAGAGGATGCCAGGACAGGACTGGCTGTCTTCTGTCCTGATCTGTCTCCAGGAGAGAACGTTGGAACAACAATCACCTATTGAACATCTTCACTCAGTGTTTGAAGAACAATTCAACAGAGTAATAACAGAAACACCTCATCACCTGATGTCCTCAATTTCAGGCTCTATTTTAGTGTTAAAAGAAGAAATGACAACAAACAAAGATGTCTCTTTTTGACATGTCTTTCAGATCTAAAATACATAAATGGATGTAATCACTAGTGCCAAAATCAAGTTGCTTTTTTTTAAAAAAAAAAAAAAATTCTGTTTGTACTAAAAGTTGATTACAAATCAGCAGCAGTGAAAATGCTGAGTGAGTGATAACTGGACAGACGTCAGTTTTTCATGACTCTGGTTTTTTCTTTTCCACTAGGGGGCGCTGTCCTGTTAATAAAATGACTACTACTCCACTTACCTGTTAATGCTGCATTTTCCCCGCCTGGCTGCCTTTAATTGTGTGTTTTTGCATATGAAAGTCCCAGAGATGTGGAACGACTGGCCTGAAAACAATCGGGTCAGGAGTCAGAGACGTCTGTTTAATCTCCTCTGAAACACTTTTATCGGAGAGCCTTTCCTGATTTGGCTTCAGTCTTGATCTTTATTCTGTAGATTAACTTGCATTAAACTGCAGCTCACGTGCTGCTTGTGTGAAGCACTTTGTAACATCTTTATGAGTCTTACATTAATTATTAATGTATTTAGGTCGTTTGGGGACCTGTCCAGGGTTATAAACCTGCCTTTGATCCAAAGAGATCTGTGATAGATCCCTTTGCTGATCCTTGTAATTCTGAGCAGGAATAACAGAGTTTAGATAATGGATGGATGGATTATCATATCTTCATTTAGTAAGAATAAGAACAGTAAGCACAGGAAGGCCTGTGTTAACAATATGATGATTAAAAGAGTTTAACCAACCAATTTTTCATCAATTCCTTAAAAATATAAAATAAGAAGTGAACAGAGACACTCGAGTCCAGTCCAAACCAGGTTTTATTCATTCACTAATACAAACAGGATTTAAGCACGGCTGACTGTTTGTTTTAGGGTACTGCTGAACTGTGACAACAATGTGATAAATTATATAGTGTAGGAGTGTGCTATCTTTGTTTACAGAAGTAAATAGTTTTCTCCACACCTGATCTGGAAGAGATTTAAAAGCACACGACAGCAGCAGGAAATCACAGGCGGCTCTGCTGGTCAACCTGCAGGTTTACACACACCAACCGGACCGAGAGGCATTTACTGAGCTCTTATTGTTTACTAAAGCATGTCCCATTTTTATTATGACACAAATATATATGTAAAAAATGCATGTTAGTAAACAGGGGTTTAAAAAAATAAAAGTACAATTGTTGATGCTTTGTTAGGTCCTATATTTATGATGATGGTTTCCCCCTTTTTTTCTGCCTCTTACAGATATGTGTGTAGTAACACAGCTCTGGTTCAAATAGGACTTTTGTCTTCATACACACATTCATAACGAGGACTAGAGCTCAGTTTACTCATAATTTGAGCTTATCTATCTCTAAACGTCTCCATGAGAAACAATGAGAATCAGAAAAGGTCTCAGGCCTGATGTGAAAGCCTCTCATCTGTTTCTCCAATACCTTAAATACAGAAAAACTGCAAAATAGTAAATGGCCTGGTTTTAGTCTGTAAAAAACCCTCCTAACTGATGCCTTAAAAAATGGTCTCTTTGGTGCTCCCCAAATACTTCAATTGAAAAACTTCCTGTACTGAATTCCTTCGCTCTATACTGAATGATAATCCAGGATAGAAGTAAAGCTTAATCACCGCTGCAAGGACCGAACGGAGACCAGTGATGAATGTGAACAGACGAGCCCTGTGTGTGTGTGTGTGTGTGTGTGTGTGTGTGTGTGTGTGTGTGCACGCGTGCATGCATGTGTGAGGGAGCGACAGAGAGAGAGAGATGGAACTCTCAAAGGAGAGAAGTCGATCCAA
>JAOWBL010000509.1:0-17406 GCA_028564865.1 Zenarchopterus dispar | reverse complement strand
TATATATATAAAGAGAGAGAGAGAGAGATGTATGTATATATACACATTATAGCAAGATCCTAGATGCAGACAGTGCAAAGAGGCCGTGCAGAATAGGTAAAATGAAAACTCACACTGGACATGTAAATTACTGAAAGCGTCCCGTTTCCTCCATTTTACATAATCAATGTTGTTCACACACAGACTGCAGCATATTGTGGGCACTGCTGAGAAGAGGATCGACTGCAACCTCAAACCTTTACAAGACCTGTACACCTCCAGGATTTTAGGCCTTGTAGATTGAGTTGTGGCTGACCCTTCTCACCTTAGACACTGCCTGTTCAACCTCCTCCCCTCAGGCAGGAGACTACGTCCATCCGGACCAGAATTTCCTGCCCAGGAACAGCTTCTTCCCCTCAGCCATCAGACTCATGAACAATAGTTAAATAACTCTGGCATAAAAAAGCCACATTGTGCACCTGCTACTGTTTGCACATGTGTATATTGTAGATTTTTTTTAAAAATTTTTTTGCAAAAGTATTCCTAGTATATTTATTTTATTTTGATTTTCTTTTGGTTTAATGTTATGCATTTTTTTAATTCTATTTTTTACTTTTCATTATTTTATGTTATATCTGCAAGGTTACATCAGAGCAATTTCGTAGTCTGTGAACCTGTTTTACTGGCATTGGCAATAAAGTGATTCTGATTCTGACATCTTAGCCACCTCTAGAAATGCCTTAATTCATGGCTGTTTATAGGATGACTGTTTACATGAGATGGCTTAAAGGCTTTATATCTCTTTGGCTGTGGTAAATGAGTTGCCATCTGCTTTAGAGTTTCTATATCTTTCAAAGAAATAAACAACCCCCTTGACATGCACAAACATTTCTACAAGCAGTAGTGGAGGTACCAGGATGATTAACCCTTGGGCACACGCACCTAGAATTTGGATCAAGAGACCCATGCATTAAATTACCGTGGCACAATCTAGTTATAGATCCTCCTATAACCGAAGAGGAGGTCTATATAATTGATCCCTTATGATTCACATATGTATCTTCTAACAATTCATGGAGCTTGTGTTTTCTTCTTTTTCTTTACTTAAAGTGAATCTTACATTAAGCTAAGAAAAAGAGTTATCTGTCCAGGTCTTCCAGTGATTGCTCAAAAAGGTTTACAAGCACTTTACAGGAGAGAAGCTGTTTTATAGGTTGTGGATGCTTTTTTTTTTAAGTCATTGATTTTATCACTTGGACTACTTCCCTTGGTAGATGACGTTATAAATCCAAGTATGCTTTGATAATGTACACCTCAAGGTGTCCCTGCAGCATAAACCCAAAGAACTGGAGTACTAAGAGCGATGTATTGTCACAATTTATTATTGACATCATGACTTGAATTCAGATTTGTTGACTGCAACTGTTGAAAGGGTAAACATGTTTTGTTTCTTTTCTTTTTCTTTTTTTTTTTTTTTGGCCCGCAAGCATTGCAAATAATGTTTTATTCAACATTGTCTGCTCATTCCACATATGAGAGATATTTATCTGAGAGGGACTAGCATGTATGTGAAAAGGGCAATTTGTCCCAATGTGTAAAAATTCGCCCACACACTCATGGGCCTGTGAAGGGCTGAATATCGATAGTATGGCAAGTATAAAGGGAATGTAAGCACTGTTAATAATTCATGTAGGCACACTCCATTAACTATGCCACAGTACAGGCCTAAGGGCCATTTCAGAGTGGGATGAAGGAGAGAGGTTAGGTCACTCCCCAGTGAGCTAAGTGCTGCGATCCCATGAATTCATTGGGTTAAAACGGAAACGCAATTATGAGAAGGGGGTGGGGGTAGGTTGGGGAGGTGCTGGGTGAAATGAGAGTTATTTGGTATAAATTATAAAATGTGGCCAAAACCATTTATTTTGCTCATGCATAGTCTCTTGTAAGATTTTGTAGTTGTAAAGGTAACTGCTGAGTGACTTAATCAACAGCCACTTTTCTTAGCAATGAAGAGTGAACCACCATTTTAGGTTTGTCAAAGTTTGTGAATAAAAAAAACCCTGTTTAGACAAAGTTTGTGTAACCTCAGGCTTTAAAGTTGATAGTGGGCACTTGATCATCTACCAAAAGAAAGAACATTCAAAAAGTAGGAAAAATATATTGGTGAGATATAAATTAATTTCTTGTGAAAAATAACTTTCAATTCTGTTTCAAGGTCAACACTCAACACTGGATGGCCCGATCATGGCTTCACTTAGAAAAGTGAAAATACAAGGGCAAATGACTGAAGAATAAGACTAATAGACTAATAGTGACAAAAGTGGATATAAATGTATGTAACTTGGCACATTACACAACTTGAACGCAACACATAAAGTAAAATAATGCTGAATATGAGACTATTTCAATACCAGCTGGTGCACATTTGATTTGTCATCGAATGCAACAAAGGAACAAACTCTACAGTACAAGCCATATGTTTCTAATTCTGTTTCCTTTTAAGCCTTCACATTATTTGTCAAAAGCCACCTGTGTCCTAATTGGCTAGCTGCCTTGCATCTAACCAGCTTTATTGATTTATGCCTCCAGCCTTCACTGTACCCAATCATTTAGAATGTTTTAAGCAAACTCAGCATCTTTCAAGCAGTGCTTTGGAGCATGTCTCACAGCACAGCAACTGTGGCCTCGGAAAGTCTCAGTCAGTGGGAAAAGTTGTCTTAGCTTGAGAGCACCCCAAGCCTCAGACTGAATGTCGACAAAATCTCCCAAGCTGGAACTCATTGCCCCCTAAAACCTTGGCTGGGAGAGCTGCAGAGTACAAGGTTGTCTCTGGCCGACCTCGGCGAGTACTCTATTTCCAGATTTACTGGCCCAGATGATGGCTTTTTCCACATCAATGAGCACAGTCACAAATATAGCAATCCAAAAGGTGGAAGTGGCACTAGTGGTAGCAGCTAGAAGTGAAGAAGAGAGGACAAGAGATGCAGAAGTAGTGGCAGTAGGAGTACTAAACAGGAGGAGTGAGTCACCACCAGTAAGGGCTCTCCATCTGGTTAGTCAGATGAGTTGCAGCCCATTACATTTTATCTTTTCCTGGCATAAATATCCATGTCATCACACATTGAGCTGCTTAGCAAAAATTTCTCTATTAAACCTAGAGAATAAGGACTATGTGTAGTGGGTGCTTACACTACAATGATCATTTTAACATTGCTATAACAGGAATCATTATGAAGCTAAAATTGTATCCCTTTTCTTTCTTTTAGATAAAAAAAAATATTTTAGGTAATTATGGTCTACATTGTACTCTACGTTCATTCATTCAGGCATTCATTCATTTTATATACCAGCTTAATCCTGTACAGGGTCACAGAAGTCTCCTGTGACTCTATAGGATTCCTAGCTTACTACATGGGAAAGGCTGCTCAGCATCTTTCAGAACAGGTTATCAGTGCATCGCAAGGCCACGCATATAGATAACAATCATACATGCTGACACAAACACCTACGGGCCATTTAGAAGAACTAATGAACCTAACATACATGTTTTTGGACTGCACAATCAAGGCAGAATAACTGGAGAAAACCTACGCAATCAAAAGGAGAACATGCAATCTCCACACAGACTCCAGTATAATTTTTTGTTCAAATTGTGTTATTTTACAAATAGATAATGGGTTGAATACACAATTTTATAATCAAAAGCATTTATTGGAAAATAAATAAAATCTTTGACTCATACTTACAAAGTGAAAGCATTGGCAATACACACCTAATTTCCTGGAAATGTTTGTATTTATCAGAAATTCAAATAAAGATAAACAGAGGCAAAATACTGAAATTATATGCTGTGGAGAACACAAAAGGACCTGGATATTTTGGGAATCTCTTTTTTTAATATTACACATATTCTTGTCATCTTACAGTCTTTTATCATTGTTGTCAAGGTTTGAATTGTAAGGCCACCTGGTTTCATTTACTAACGCGTCACCATAAGGGATAAACTTCAAAAGTGAGTTAAGTTAGTCAAACTTAATGAAACTTTCTAACCAATTACCATAATGTAAAATCTCTATAATAATGCTAATTGCTCTCATAGGATATTGTAAAAAGAGTAAGCCACTAATTATGACAGCAATTACTATAATAGGAAAATAAATCTCCACTCCTTTGAATTAAAAATAAAATATATATTTGCACAAAGTTTTAATCCTTACTGTTTATTACTTATCAAAATGAGAGAAATATAAAATATACATAAATGTACTGTGAACAAATTGATGCTCTATGTATAACCTTGTCTTATTGAGGTGATAAAACAAATTATAAGAAATATGATTTTGAAGTTATTGTTTTATTCTTTAGTGGGTTTTTTTCCTTTTAACTTTTTTGGTTGACACTGTTTAGAAGAATGGTGTCTTTGGATTGGTTGACACATTCTGTGGCTCAGATGGCAAAAACAAATAAAGCTGCACTGTGTGGTATCAAGCAAGCTACCCCTAAGCTTTTCCAGGGAAGAAAAGGCCAAATGTTGGAAAGTGGAATATTTGCACAGAGTTCCGATACTAGATCAAGAAAAGCCCCAAGCAAACATGAGTTATTATGAGCGATGGCTTCGGTGACTGGATAATATATAGTTATATTATCATAGAAACTGTCTGTTCTATTTTATTGAATTCCTGATTAGGGTCTTGATGATTCCTTGCATCACTGCTAGTGTGTTCAGAGTCACTGACTATAGTGCATTACCAGTATGTTAATTACATATAAGTGAGTTCACCATCATGATTTAACCCAGATGCTGAATTTTTGTACTACATGTCTGTGTCCCTTTGCTGGTGTCCCTTCTCGAAGAACATGTTATTTACACAAAACTCAGCAAGGAGAATACACCCTCCCTGTCCCTCTCCACAACCATCCACCCACACAAACGCACACAGTAAGCCAAGATTCAGACTTGGAAAACTTAGATTTAAAAAATATTCACCTTAATGAAAAAAAAAGCCCATTATGAAGATAAAAAATAATTCCAGGCCATTTCTAAATTGGTTAAATAAAATAAAATAAAATCTCCCAGACCCAGAGGAAACATCACTAATTATAGCCCATGTTTTTGTTGTTTTAGGTGTACTAATTAATTTGATAAGTTTAATATTAATTGACTTCAAATAAACGCAAGAATAAAATAAGGGAAATTAAAATACTCATTGACATTAATAAATTTTCAGTTCCTTGTCTGGAACTGAATAGCTAAAGATAATATACATGTATCCTCAGGCTGCACAGGAGCCCCCCCCCCACACACAACCATGCACACGCACACTCACGCTCACACTCACACACTTTGTTCATTCAACCTACTACAGCCTCAAGTCTGTCTCTTGGAGGGCTTTCTCTTGTAAGGAACTTGTCACAATAGAGGAAAAAGACAATCAGTGGAAAATCTGCACATTGTTGCCAAAATATGAATTTAGATAAAAAGCAGCACTATCAGCCATCTCCTGCTTCTTTGTTGTGTGTACATAAACAGCATATTTTGCTATTAATGAAATCCAATAAATTATAATAAAAGACATTCATTAGCCAGCCCTGGAAAGCCACAACTAACTGGTCCATCAATGTACTGGCTGATTAATTGTTCTATAAGTATAAAACAATTAAGTTATTTTAATTAACATGTAAACATCAATGTATTGTGGAAACTGTTTGTAGAGTCAGTCACTTACAATTATTTTAATTAACAGTGTCTCATCTTAAGAAGATAGGACAATGTGTCTGCGTCCCCCAGTACTGACCACCTGTGTTCGAGTAAAAAATGTAATTTTTTTACTGGGACACAGGGATTTAATTTTTAATTTTTTAAAAAGCTGGTGTGGTGGATTAATTTAAAATTTCTTACTAATTCACAATGTTAAACAATGCAGTCTAACTCAAAATATGAGCTGAAGTGAGCACTATGCTGTCTGGGTCTGTTGAGTGTCACGCATTGTGTGCATCAGCGTGCACATTGTCCCAGAACAACAATGGGATGCATTGGCACACACAACTTAGCTTCAAACACACTTCAGGGATGTAGTAATGAGGGACAGATCAAATGCAGTTTATGACGGAGTTTTTTTTATTTCAGCATGATGACAAAGCCTGACAATTGAAGTAAGCAAGCAAACTACTAGGCAAGCTCAAAAATGATAGTGACATATGATTAATGTTGATCTTTGACTCTGCTTGAGCTGCTCACACAGTTGCCAACTCAACTAAGAATCTTCATTATTTTAGTAAACACTCTCATAATGTCCTATTTTAAGACAGTTTATACATTTAATAATGAATATGTTTTCTGCATATGTCCCCTCTTGGCTGACAGCACTCAGAAGTAAAGAAAAGGGGGTCCAGTGGTGAATGAACACTTAGGGTGATTCGTGGCAGTGGGGAAAATGGCTGAGAGACAAGAGAGACCATATCCCAGAAATGCAACTGAGGAAAAGATTGGTGCAGTAACACACAACGTGTAACACAGTCTTTATGTTATTTATTTTTACATGTGGAGTCATATGTTCATTTCCAACATTTTCAACAATGTTCATGATGAATATGAAACCTTTGTTTTTTGCTTAGCAAGGGCATTGCACATTTCATATGCTAGCAAGCCTTAAAATGATTTAAAAAAAAACCAAACATGTGAATAGATATGTTCAGTTCAGTAGACCTAGTAGAGGTAGAGTTATATGTTAAATAACACTCCTGGAATAACCCATACTTCATTCTAAACAGTAAGAATATATTTACATTAGATACTAAGCATAAAAGATCTAGATGGATGACAACAATGTCCTATCTGTACAGCCATTATCTATTACTGGTGGAAGCAGACTAAACACATGAAAATGCATAAATAAAAAATAATTGCAATCATGTTTCATCATTATTATTATTATTGTTATTATCATTATTATTACTACTACTACTACTACTACTACAAGAAGTAGTAGTAGCAGTGGTGGTTGTTGTAGTAGATGATGAATTATTTTTATTAATTATATTTTTATGTTCCTCAATGCAAAAGTGTAATAAAGATCCTCATACAAGGGACACATTCACAGGCTATCAAAGATGGACATAGCCAGTGGCTATGAAAAATGTCACCAGTGCAGATATAAAGTATGAAACAAATCATCATTGGTTGCTGGCTACAAACAATTTCTGGCTTCAGTAGACTGAAAAGTAAAAAAAAAAATCTTCTGCACATTGCCTTGCTTACTCCTGGATCATTGTTTACAGCATTTCCATCTGTTTGACCTTCAGTATATTGATATATACAGTACATGGTTTCAAAAGACTCTCATTCAGTGCTGATTTTTTAAATGGAATAACCTACTGAGTAAATATTTTTTTCTTTTTTTTAACATGTCGTTGTTACTGTTTATGAACTTATGTATACATGTATACACAATAGCCTATTGTGTGTCTGTAGTTGGTTGCTGTGACACTGATTTCAAAAGAGGGGCATCTTGCAGAGGAATTGATTTCATTGTATACAGAAGTTGGGAAATAAAAAATAAAAAACAGAAAAAAATGATCCCTGTCTTAGAAAAGCCCAAAAGAATAGCCACTGCACTTTTGTTTTTAGGTCAGAAACCAGGGTAAGATCCATGTAGATCACATATAACACCACACTCACTCAATGCCATACACAATAATAATTTATCATTTGCATCAAATATAAATAACTGATCATTTATTGCCTTTCATAATTTAGAAAGAATCTACCAACCTTGTACGCTGTTGTTTTACATCACCCTCAGTACATTCTTCAAACATTCTCTCTCAAAACACAGTTTTATGGGACTTTGGTAACATCTTCACTACATTGGCAACTTTTGACCTGTACTTGACCACAGGATAACTCTTTCCTAAAACTGCAAAGACCTTATTGTAAAGGGAGCCATTTTACTTCATCTCTGTGGTATTTTCAGACATGTCACAAGCATTTAACTAGGATCTCAGGAAATTGTATCAATTTCTGAAAAAGGGCAGAGTGTGTCTCCTTTAAATGTTTTGTTGTTTTTGTTTGGATACATATTGTTAACAGATACACTTGTCTAGCTAAATATATCATATTAGCTTGGGCTGACAACTCATTTTCCTTTCAAGAAAAGGTGAAATGTCAAACTGAAGTAATGGAAACCTTGAGTAAATGGGTGAAGTGACAGTGTCATCACTGATGTCTTATATATAATGAGCACAATATGACTTGAGTAATGGAGTAAATTTACAGAAACTATATATGGAAAAATAAGTCATTTGTTGAGGGGATTGGCAGGGGGTTATTTTCTTCTCTATCTGTACTGGGATCTGCCACTAGTCACCAATATTTTCTGTTTGGCATGAATCCCCTCTTTTGGGTAAAGCTTACATGTTTTCATCACCACAGGACTTGCAACTTGTAACATCAGTACACTCCAAGGTTTGTATAGAAGGACTGAATTATAACAGTGAACAGAAGAGAGAGAATCAGCTAAGGAGACAGGAAAAAAAGACCTTCAATGACAAATAACTCCGAAGCCAACACATCATTGCTCTTGGATCACAGCAGGGGTTTTCACAGGCATCAAAGACAACAGATGCGAAAATAGCTCTTTGGTCTGGAATAGTGTCATCCCATGATTGATTTTCCAAAGCCAACTTTTCTTGGGAAGGCAATCTGTGAAGAAAGCAATTGGCTGAAGTAAAACAAAAACAATGTTTGGACCTGATGCATAACATCCATTGCATTGAGGAGTAACATTTGCTCATAGGTCAGTCACCTTGGAAAGCCAATCTGTGGAACAACAGTGCTTGCAAAACTGTAAAACAACCACTCCGACCTCAAGGCTTGCTTTTTCAATGGGGTCCCCAGATCAAATCTTTATTGTTAGTGTCCAAAGAACAATGAGACAGCAAGGCAACACCTGGGCAACATAATGGGGAAAAAAAGTTAAACACAACAAAGAATAAAAAAGAATAACACAAGAATATATATGACTAAATAAACAAATAAGCAGTATTTACTGTTGGAGCAGATATGCTCTAATACTGCATGAAGATGTGTATGATTAAAAGGAGTGTACGTGGTATACTTATTGTGCAATAAGTAAGTAGCACCATAAATTGGAAATGACAGTGTTAGCTTAGCTGATTGTGTGTGTGTGTTTGTTTGTGTCTGTGTGTGTGTGTGGGTGGGTGGTAGATGGGGTTTATGGGGATAGTAGGAGGGGTGCTGGGGGAGGAGATGGTGCTGGGTTTTTGACTAGTCTGACTGCCTGTGGGAAGAAACTGCTCATTCTGGCTCGTTCTCGCTTCTCGCTCTGATAGGCCTCCACCTTGTTCCTGACAGGGCGAGGTAGAACAGGTTATGGCCAGGGTGGGATGAATCTTTAATGGTCCTGAGGGATCTGCATAGGCATTGAGAGGAAAAGACGGAAGCTATGTCTAGAAACTGGGCTCCAGTAATTCTCCACAGGGGGACCTTAGAGTGGTTAAGGCCAAAGTCATGGAATCTGGGGATGAGTTGTTTGGCAGTATGCAATTAAAAGAACAACTGTAGTCTATGAAAACCTCTTTGTATACAAACACAAAGGAACAGAGACAATGAGATGTTGAAAATTCAAGTGAAGAGCTTCCATCCATCCATTTTCTGTACCTGCTGACTCCATTTCTGGGTCACAGGAGTCTGCTGGAGCCAATCCCAGCCCATTGCAGACAATGGGCAGGTCACCAGTCCATCGCAGGGCCACATATACAATGAACAACCATGCACATGCACACCTATGGGCAATTTAGAATTCTCAATCAACCTACTGTGGGAGGAAACTGGAGTACCCAGAGAAAACCCACACAAGCACGGGGAGAACATGCCACACAGAAAGACTTCTGCCGGGAGTCGACCCAGGAACCTTCTTGCTGTGAGGGAACAGTGCTAACCACTAAGCCACCGTGCTGCCCCAAGTGAAGACCTCTATAAGTTAATCTACATAGTCTCTGAGGACCTGGCCCAAGATGTCGTCAGGTCCGTTGTTTTCTTGGGGTTGATGTTCTGGAGTCAGCACTGTACCTCATAGTGGGCGCAGGATGGGAGCAGGATCAGAGGTGGGCAGGGGTTGTATCACCTGGTCCAAGGTGTCTCTGTCAAGCCTGATAAGGTAGAGGTGGAGAACAGGATCCAAAAGCTGACAGTGGAGAATGATAAATGATTGTTTTTTATTTTGGTAATTGATCGGGGAGTTGAAAAGCTGGAGTAGGTTGAAGTCCATGGTTGAGGATGGTATGGCTGGGCTGAGGAGCAGATGAGCTGGTAAGCTGTAAGACTGGTAAACTAGTGAAGAGCAGTGGTGGTAAAGGGTTTGAGCAAATCTCCAGTTGTGGCTGATTGACAGATGGCAGGATTGGTGAACAGACAAACAGGTGATCTGGAGAACAGGAACATAGGTGACCATGCAGATTGACGGACATACAGATTCCTGAGAGGACAAACAAACAAGATTAGAGCATGGTTTGGTTACTGCAAGCTAAACTAGCAAGGAGCTGGAGGGTGTTACCACTTCTGAAACAATAAACTGCCATTAATGGGAAATCCCAGGTGGAATAAATACAGCTGTTGATGGTATGAATCTCAGATGTGCTTGCTTGGCTGCCAGAGCACAGGCATGCTCACTGGATTATAAGAGAAATATGCGTAGAAGCGATTTAGATCAGCAACTAAAGCTGCACTGCTGCTAGCAGGGGTGGATGGTGTTTGCTTATAATCTGTAATTGTTCTGATTCCCTCCCACACCTTACGACAGTAGGATGACTTTTTAAATTGAGACTCATTATGCTGTTTATAGTTGGGTTTGGCACATCTGATATGCACGTCTTCACGTTCTTCCTAGCTGTGGCTATTGCATCACCTGCTCTGTAGGCTGTTTCGTGGATGTTAATTAAAAGTCCTCACATCCCCTGTCATCCATGGTTTCTGGTTAGAAAACACAGATCACCTTCATGCTGATGACATTGTCCACACAGTAATTTATCCATTACTGGTGTGGTGTATTTCCTCTAAAGAAGATTGTGACAGTGGTGTTGAGTTCTGCTTTGCAAAAACATCCCAATTTCTCCTCTGGAAGTAGTCCTGCAGCTGAGAAACAGTGTTTACAGGCCAAACTCTCAGAGCTTGGGTTATGGGCTCATCAAACCTGATTCTTTGCTGATAGAGAGGGTACAGACAGAGCGATAGATGGTCAGACAGGCCTAAATAGGGATCTGAGTGTGCTTTGTAGGCTTTGGCTATGTTGGTGTATACTTGATCCAGGGTTTTGTTGCCTCTCGTTGCACAGGTTACATTGCAGTGGAAGCTAGGAAAAACAAAAACAAAAGAAAAAGAAAAAGCTGTTACTGACATAGTTTCTTTTTCCACTTTTGCTTGTATTATATTTCTTTTTTGGACCATCACTGACACGAACTCTGCATTTTACTGTCAACTTAATACTTATTTTTCATTAATTTTCTGTCCAAAAAATATATTGCCTTTCCAAGCAGGGATTACCATGAAGCACAAATAATATAATAATACCTTCTTGCAGTTATTTTCACATTCTGTATTGAATTTTCTCAATTTTTTTTGTTATTTATCTATTTATGACTTTGCTGGATATGACTTCATTACCTCGATCTGAGGCCTGCTATCTATTTGGTTTTGCTTGTAATATGTTTAATTCACATGTGGCTGACTGGTCAGAGTGGGCCAATATGAGGTTTGATAATCCATTCCAAGAAAGAAATCATTATCACATTTCAAAAAGTAGCATATATTTCTCTATCATATGCTGAACACGGATATTAACACCCGTGTTTCCAGAACAAAATTAGGATTATAGTCATGGAGCATCTGTTTATCAATCACAATTTAGCTGCAGGGGGAAAAAAGGAGAGTGCTACTCAGTTTTTCGATGCAAAATCACACAATCTTAGCTCCAGTCAGCAATGGCATTATAAGTCATTCATAAAGAGATCTAAACATCACACAGTCTTCAAAAATGAAAAAGGCAGATGGTCTCACAAACAAACACTCACAATTAGGAAACAGAAAATTGTTGGCAGTGGGTGTAAGGTGTTCTGGAGTGCTCATTATGGGGATAGGGTGACAAGGCTAGGTGACTAGAAGCAAGCAAGGCAGGATAAGTGAACTGAAAAAGAAAAAGAGGATGGACCGGGATTGGGTTGGGTAAGGGGCACCAACACTGATTTATTCAGAGGCTCATTAGTGGAGACAGGCCTGGGCACTGGGGAACAGGGAGTTCACCCTCATTGGGGCTCATTACACACTGGCAGGAAGCTGACCCAGCCGGGGTTAAAGTGGCACTCATCAGGGTAACACTGACTACCTTTACACAGACAGAACCAGACTTGGCTGAAATCTGTGTCTGTTGAAGGACTTGCACACACTCAGACACTGCTTCGCTCCATCTCTCTGGGTTGACTGGCGTTCATTAGAGTGATATGATCTTCCTATAGAAACATCACACAAGATGAATTAAGTACACGGGGAAGTGTGGGCACAGCTGCTGGGATGGGGTTCTGTGTTATGGGAATAAGTCAGAATAAATTAGTTTTCTCCAAAGGAAAGTGCAAGGACTAGACTAAAAAGAGATGCAGCTTTTTGTAGTTGTTTTTAGCAGAATATATAACTGTTCAGAAAAATGGTTGCAGGACAGCATATAGCCTTTCACTCAAAGAATTCATTGATCATCACTGCATCTGTGGCAGCACATTATGTGTCTGAACAATGACATTGGCTGGGTGACTTAAAGGGAGGCAGTGATGATGAGGTTGGGTGTCTTAAGCTAATTAATCTGACAGAATTTAAAGTACTGTGTATGAGAAACTGGTAGGATCTTTAGAGCCACGCAGCACCAACACAGTTTACTCTCCTTTTAATGCCCCCAAACCTTGTTTTGGTGTAAAGTCACTGAGCTGCAAAAATGAAGCAATTTTACTTTGAGGGTAAAAAGAAAAAGGAACAGTAACAACAGCCATAGTGTTGTTGCAACTTTCAGTCCTTAATGGGTTGAGACAGTGATTCAAGATCTTTGTGAGCACAATTTGAGAGTCTGATAAAGAAAAAAAGGCTATTTGTAAAAGAAAAAAATACTTTTATATTGTTGTGAGAAAGAAAGAAAAAAAACAGGCAAGCAAACAGAAACAAGCTAAAAAAATTAAACAAAAAAACAAACAAATTTGACAAAGACAATTTGGTTGGCAAACAGGCAAATACTAGTGCACTTACAAGGGAAGGTTGAACAAGTGATTAAATTGGAAGGCCTGGTCAGGCGATTAAGCAGATGGGAAAGAATGGAGGAAAGGAGAAGCTCTGAGCAGGTAAGAAATTATATAATAAGAAAATAACTGGAGTTATGTTCATAGAGATTGTGAAAATAATATATATGATTATACAGCCTCTCGTGGCTTTCACCACTACTGGAAATTTTCAAAAACCTCTAATTTTATGAGCCAGGGACATGATTTCTCATGTAAAAATCACAGGCTCATGTGTTTATGAAAAAATAGATTTGTTTCTCCAGTCTAAGGAGGTAAACTATATGCCTTTCAGGCAGACGTCCAAAGACACCAATTTAGCACAAAGGTGGTCTAATCTGCATTTATCCAACGCATAAAATAGCTATGGTTTATTACTTCAAAACCCAGTATGCTACATAAAGTGTTGCATTTGAAATAAAGAAAATGCTTTGTTGTGACCACATAAAACCAGTGGGCCTCTACAGTATTCTACTTGACAACATTACAAGCATAAGTGGTTTGCTTGAGATGCATTTTTACTCTACTGAAGCTTACTTGTGACACTAACTTTGTTAATACCATAGACCAACATCCAGATTTTACAGTTATGAGTGTAGATATCAGCAAATGTGTAGACATAGTATTTAAAAGATTCTTTGTGTCAATCACCATTTACATTTGAAAATAACCCATTCTTGTCATCCTTTTTCCTGACAAAATAAAAAGTAATAGGCATCTTTCCAACTGATTAATTTGAGCTCCTGTCTCCATCTTTCAAGTTAACATGTGAGCAGCTTCTCTGCACACTTTTAAGCAGTTCATGACTCGTTTTTCAGACTGCAGAAAAAAATCTGTGACAGTAATGTTTTAATTACTTGTTTTATTGCAAAGTCAAGCCCATCACTGTTGAAACCACTATTGAATATTGTGTAAAATATATAACTTTTGAAATTCTGTAGTCACACTGCTCGTTACTGGAAAAAAATAATATTTTGTTACTACCCAGCACTGGTCTTTGTGAAACCAAGGAACAGCAGATTGTTGGCGCCAAGGATGACATTTCTTGGCAGGTTAGTGACTACTGCTGTTTGTGCATATCCGTCACTGTTTTCCGAGGTTAAGGTACAAAAAGCAGGGTTAGATTAGGATTAGAAAAAGTGGTTTCAGCTGGCAAACATTCTGTCACATAATGTAAATCAAAGATACATCAGCTTCATGGTGGCCTGGCTAATATTTACTGGTCCTTCCACTGAATAATTCACATGCAGTTTTATCACATGGCTGCTCTAGGATATAGTCTTGCAGCGGCATCTTGGCCAAATGTCTGTGATTTAACTCTTTCTTTGGAGGGCAGTCTGAGATTTTAGACTTTTCATATGTGTCACGTTACAAGTGACAAATGAGAAACACTGAAATCTAACCTTAACAGTTGGGAAGTCTGGTCAGAATCACATCTGAAGTCACTTAAAAATGTTTCCACTTGTGGAATTAGTATTGTTAGACTTTCTTAATATTGGAGAATGCCAAAAAATGATTTGGGCTGGCAATCTGAAAAAAGCCTTAATGGCTCAATCAATTGAAGACACAAACTCAAACTGTGACAAGATCAGCCATGAGCCATTAATTAACTGAAAATGTGAGTCCTGTTAAACAAAAGAAGATTGTCTCTTTCCTCTTATCCTACCGGCAGTCATCTGAGATGTTTCTGGGATGTTTCATCGTCAGATCTATTATTCATGTGTTTCTTTTTTTTTTCTTTTCTAAGGACATGATAAAACACCACAGAAAAAGAAAACTACTCATTAAACTATCATTTGAAACCAGATCATACCTTTAAAAGACTGTGGGGAAGTGGAACAAAAGTAAGAGTGGGAATGGTGGTCATGCTGAAGATGAGAGATGAGAGTGAATGTGGAAGGTAAGTAAGACAGATGAAGTAGTGTGTTAAATAAAGGAAGACATTTTAGGAAGCCAAGAAGGGAGAGATAGCCAAGACAGAATTACCAGTCGTTTAGGCACTAGTCGTAAAACATGAAGCCGGAATTAAAAAGGCACAGCTTCTGGAGATTACTGTGCAGTTTCTACCATACATCCTTTAATTAATTAGAACCCCCAAAAAGCAAGGATGGGGGATTAACAGTGATGTGCCAATGCTTGGCCAGGCTTTCTTCTTCTTCATCTAAGCTTTTCTAGCATGTAATCCTTGACGTCAGAATTCACATGAGTCCAAATTAATTCTTCAACTCATGAATGATTTATTATTCTTTTAGGTTTTTAGTCTGGGTTTGTCAACAGAAAATGTCTAATCAATCCTTGAGTCATTCTCTATTAACATGTTTCTAAGCTTTATCCGAGTTACAACTTCTATATTTGATCAAAATGATTACATTTTTAACTGTGCAAAAGGCATTTGAAGCAACATCTTTTAGAGGAATGGAGCAAGTTTTCAACAAAGTTGCCCAAATTTCTGACTGTTGTCTTTAATTAATTAATTTTAGAAAATAAATTAAAATACTTCCTAAAGATGAACATAAGAGTTCTTGGACGCCTCTGTATTTTCAACGAAAATGATTTAAACAGTGGACTACTTAATAAAAAGTTTTGTGTATTGTACTTGAGAGTGAGAATTACTCAAGAGAAAGTAAAAAGACATTCATACACAAACTTTATGTAATCCATAAAACTTGCCCCTGCTAAACACTACACATGCCTTATTATCAGAGCTAACACTACCACACCACGCGTAGTACACTTGTACTTCCACTTACCAGGTCTTTAGAAAAATATGTGGTATTTGTAATTCCAAACGTTTACATTTCCCTTGTCTGTTGTTCGACCACAGACAGTACAGACCGATCCCTCCTTCAGACACAATTATGTTTTAAGTTATAAAGTTTTCCAACTGGCCCATGTAAGTATAGTTGATCTGAATGCTGAATTAACCCAATAGCCAGAAAGCAATTGGTTGATAATGCACTATTTTTTTAACAATTGTTTTGTTATAAAGGGTGTGTTAGTGTCAAGATTGCTGATGAGAATTTTCTAAGTAAAAACAAACAAACAAACAAAAAAAAATTCACAAAAAAATTCACATCCCCAATCCAGAGGTACGATGAATCCACTCCAAATTGAGGGTAGTCTGGATAATTTACTCTCAGCTGGTGCTTTGATGTTACCAGACACTACAAATCTGAATTTCTCACTAAATAACAGATGGACCCTAAGAGAATTACAAGGTGATTGTTTTCTGAAATGGAATTTGCTTCAACACAATTGACAAGGGGGATGACAAGTCAGTTAAATTATAAAATGAATAAAATAGTGGAGTTCAAATGTCCACTTTTCTGTGTCTCAGAAAGCAAAACTATGACATCTGCAGTACCCAAAACACACTTGATTGAGGACCTGACTTGGGAAAATCTTATATCATGGAAAACAAGAAAAGTGTTATCAGAAAATGGAAAAATGCTCATGTCTCTGAAGTTGCTGAAGTCTGACTAAAAGACTTATCTAAAGGTTCACACCTTCTTATTCCAGGGCTTGGACTTTTTATACCACTATTCCTCATTATTTTGAAAAGCAACTTAATTGCTGTTCTATGTGCAAGAGAAATCATCACATGAATGGACAGCATCTGTGACTATCACTGTCCATTACACTATACGAAGATGAATATTTTATTGATTATGACTTCTTAATATCTTCATAACTTATTTAAAATACTAAAGTTAGATGCATTTTTTCTTCTGTTTTCATTTCTCAGCCTTTTCTCACTACTCTATTGTTAAATTGTGTTGAGAAAAACTGAAACCTTAAAGATAATTTTCAATCAAGTGAAATATGCTGGTATCAGTGGGGAAGCCTTGCTGCTTTATGTTACTGTTGACATAAAGGAATCAGTTAGGAGAAAAATTAGCTGACTGGGAAAAAAAATCTTTTTATACTTGCATTGCGGTCTTGAAATGTTCATGGCATCATTATTAAAGGCTGCATGACAGAATATAAATTTCTGAATCTTCCTGTATCATAATTGCTTCCTAGCATAAATTATGTCTTCCCATATATATATATATATATATATATATATATATATATATATATATATATATATATAAA
>JAOWBL010000508.1:0-17406 GCA_028564865.1 Zenarchopterus dispar | reverse complement strand
TGTGTATGTATGTATGTGTGTGTCTGTCTGTCTGTCTGTGTGTGTGTGTGTGTGTGTGTGTGTGTGTGTGTGTGTGTATGTATGTATGTATGTATGTATGTATGTATGTGCGACAGCTTTCAAGGTTGATTAAAAATCTCTTCTTCTGTGTGGGGGATGGAGTTTTCTTTATCCAGATTAAGAAGTCAAGTCTTTGAGGGTTTGAGAACTAACGGCAGTAAATTATGTTAAATGAGCTTCTGGGTTGTGAACCCACTAAGTCCGATCACAATATATGAATGTGCCTGCTCACATATGTCAACGGGACCTGAGGTCCAAATCCCTGGAGAGAGAGTCAGGGTTTTATCTTATCGTTCAGAAAAATCAAAGCTTCCATCTGAGATTTGTCTTTACTTCTGGAAAAGCAACTAACTTGTGTTTCAGCCTATTCCGTTTTATAAAATTTCATAAAAAAGTTTGGATAGAACAAAAAAAAAAAATTATTACAATATGTCTTCTGAGGAACTTCAAGATCCCAAATAACTATTTTCAGCTCATCAGCAACAAAACTTCTCCCAGTTCGGACGGGAATGGAAAAGACATTTCGAGCACATCAGCAGGTTGTGCCTGTATGCGTCATCCCTGTCGTGGTTGGATCTGATGGCTTGTGCTACGTTTGCTTTTGTTCAACGCAGTGTTGGTATGTCATTTAAAATGCCACTGCCAGTTCTCCCAGCTAGAGCCAAATCCTCATTATCTGCGCTGCTTTCACTCACTGTCACATCCACACACACTCATAAACTGTTAAATGTGGATCCTAAAATGACTCATAGCTTTCATTTTTTTACACAGGTGTTTGTGTCTTGCCTACCCTCCTCAGGCTTTAGGGAGAGGGCGATTCTTCCTTCCTGCTCTGAAGGATTCTACTCAACCTGCCCACAATGTTCAGCTGCTTTCTCTTGCTTCATACCTCTTCCTCCACCTTTATTTGTCACCATCCAGCCCACATTTTCCACTCACATACTTCTGTCTCCACATCAAGAGCAATGACCCATGTGTTTTTAATGCTTTCCATCATGGTGAAATGTTTCTCATTCGGAAGATGAACACAATCCGATTGAGTCACCTGTTCTGTTTTATGTTATGCTTATATTGGAGAGGATTTTTTTTCTGTTTTCATTTATTTGCTATTTCCTTCAAGTTTTAAAATAAAAGCACATTAGTGTTAGTCTTAGTCACCCTGTGTTTCCTTACAAGTTTTTGACCTCAGCCTTTCCTGGATTTATGCTTTTGACTAACCCATACCATTGTAGATTACCTCTAATATTTAACCCTTACTATTTCTGGACTAAACCCTTTTCAGTAATGTTTGCAACATTGTCTATGTAGTTTTGACCTCTGCTTAGCCGTTGAACTGGACAATTGGATTTTACTTTGTTCCTGCTCTGATCCATGCATTTAAGTCCGACCTGTATCTTTTCCAACATATTTTAGAATTTTTATAAAATTTCCAATCTGGCTCACTTGGTCGTGGAATTTTAATTTGAAAACATATTCCAAAAGTATCACACAAAAAGACTGTAGTTTCCGTATTTTGGCTGTGTAAACCTGGTGACATGATCATTTGAATAGGATTGCTTGTCTGAGCGGTTTTACGTGTAATCTCTGAAGAGCAGGCAATGGGTCCAGGCCATGCAGTTCCGGCTGATAAAAGGGAGATTACGAGGATGATTTATTACAGATTACACTGAACGGCTCTACCAGTGCGTTTTACTGCTAACACACTGCTCACGTCAGCTTCAGAAACTTTAATGGTGCTTAGACTTGCATAAAACACAAAACGGGAAAAAGGGTCGGTTCTGATGATTTTCAGTGTTTCTGCCATGGTCATCTCCTGTCATTTTCACCCACCCATTATCCCATGGTGAAAAGCGTTAAAGCCTCTTAATCTGTTTTGTAATCTTCATAATCACTTTTTCTATTAGTGAAAAAAAAATAAGAAAAACACCATGTTTAAAAATGAACATATACACACAAGCATAGCATCTACATTTGATCTTTTCGGTTCTTTCACAAAGATGGTCTTTTTTCCTTTTTTTTTTGAAATAAACATGCATGGAGGAGCTACATCCATGTTTAGTTCTGTGCGTTTATTTCAGTGGTTTTAGGTTAAACACTTTTTCCTGTTCCCTCCATTAATCTTAGAAGTACTGTTTTAAACTACAAAAGAAAATGACGGTGTATAATCTCTCTAACGAGAAGAAGAGTGGGGAAGTAAATCAGTGCAAGACACTGGCATATCTGAAGTGGAGTGCATGTACAAATTCTCCTGAACATATGGACCAAGCGACACCCCACTAGGCTTTTCCACTCTGCCCTGCCAAGCTAATTCAAGAGTGACTCTCCAGCAGTGATTCTATTAGTAGGCAGAGGAAGACTGCTTCCTTAAATACACCCTCTCTACTCATTGGTCAAGCTATGAAAGTGAAAAAAATCATATATTTCTTTTTTTTTTTGTAAATACAGAGATTATAAGTTAATTAGCTAGGAAGTGACCATTCCAGATCTGAGTTGTTAGGGTGTTGTTGCAGAACAGCATGACTGCAGCAGCAGCGAGGAAATAAGAAACACAAACACATCCCACTGACAGGCTTGTGTGCAGCTGAAACTCGGTTGTTACGCTTTGAAAAAACAAACTGACATGTGGAGAGCCTTTAAACCACTGACATTTACAGCATTAGCACTCAAGCCTTCAACCAGTATTAAGAGCGTAACAAGGGAAAGGCAGAGAAGACAGTTGAGAGGGCTGATGAGGAAAGGGAAAGCTAAGACTAGTAGAGAGAGGAGAGAAAGAATGAGGGATGCTGGGTGTATCCAAGGCACAAACTGCGTTCGATATTTGACTGCTGTTTATATGTTAATGAATCATGCATGCACACTTATATGCAGTCAATATGTTATCACAAGAGCAGCTTTCAACTCGCCGTGATACTGAGGGGCTGGAGTTTTACATAAGCCCGTGCATGACTACTGGTCCTCTTTGAATCATACTTACGTCTCTCATCACCATGGCTACAACCTACAGTAGTGTGGAGGCGCACTCTTCATTCTCTCTCTTGCTTTCTCTGGCGAGCTGATTCCACAGTTGTGGGTTAAAGTTAAATACCGGGGTCTTCAGGCTCTGAATCTTCATCTTTCTGTCTTTCCAAAGCTCAAGAGTGGCTCCTAGCTTATGAATGTGGATATCTGACGTCTGAAAAAAAGAACAGTCGTTGAAGTCATTGTTGCACTTGTGTGTTTGTTTTCAGTGCTTAATTAGTCTTTGCCTTCTTCTGCTCACAACCGTCAAGATGAAGCTGCTTTATGAGCAAGTGCTTTTGTTAAACCTGACGTAGTTTCATCCTCTGTGCCTCCTCACAGACGATCGCTGTCCAAAGACGCTGAGCAGTTTTTTGACGCTGACACGGGTGTTCTGGAGGTTCCAGTGGCGGTCCAGGTAGCAGGCCAGGTTTGTATTATATTACCATTTGTACACACTGCATACAAGTTACATCTCTTTTACACCAAGCATACTTGTGATCTTGAAGACGGTGCACTTTTCGTGCTGTGGAGGGCTCGTGTCCTACTTTATACCAAACAGAAGCAGAGACACTGAAGGTTGTAACCTATTTTGCTGGTAACAAGCTAAAATTATCTCTCACCCTTGAGGCCTAGTTACCCAGTGGGCACTAATAAGCCAAGCATAAAGGTTAACCCATATTGTTTTACTGAAAATGCCCTAATTTATGCACAATGGGAATAAAGGTTTATTTCATGTATTTTGTTTTATTTTTTTATAAAATGAACTGATGATGTAATTATTCTTTATAACCTTGTGGCTACTGAGAAGTCCTCTCAGTTTGGTCTCACACATAACTTTAATACTGACATTCATGAATCACAGAGGAGAAAACTTTTAATAATTTTTGTTTTCTTTTAATTTTTCTTGTTTTAAATTCTTAAAAGTTCTGCCACTAATAACCTATGAGCCAGCATCTTTCTGTAAATAGTAAATAGATCAGTAAGGGCCTAATGAGGCCGTCACTTTGTTATTATTAGTTATTATTAATTTCCCTTTGGGAATTAATAAATTATTTTGAATTAAATGTGAGTTAGTCCTTTAAATGTGATGGAGGAGTTTTCATTTTCTTCATGTTTAGTTAAGCTTAATTTGAACTGTATAAGATTCATCAGCATGTTGGGGTGGTTTGAGCTCACAAAGGAGAATCCGATGCTTTTGGTTGTTTCTTCTCGGGTTTTATCTTCAGAGTCAAAGTTAACTCTTCTCTTTATGTGATCTAAATTTACATATATGATACGTGTCAGTATCTTTGCTGTATAATCAGGCTCCTGCAGTGTTACTAAAAACAAACCAAACATCCATAAAACCATTAAACAGAAATGTACCAATTACAATTTTCTAACCAATTTTTGATCTTTCTAAACTTCTGAAATGCCAGTTGAGAATAATGTATATATAGTCACAGGAGGTGACGAGACACAGGTGTGAACAAGCAGGGAAATGTCCCGAGAGGTAACACAGACATACAGAGGAGTGAATGTTAGCACATACGCGCTGTGGAGATGTGTGCCTGAATCAACTCCTAGAGGTTGTTTCATGACTAAATAATTATATTTTCTCCAAAACTCTGCACTCTACATCAGTTCTGTAAAGAAAGTAGGGCCTTCTCTCTAGATCACTAGAAATCTAAAAATAAAGTTTCCCTGCTTGTACACTTTCACATGACTACTAAAATACATTTTTGCAATTTGTCAAATGCTGTCAGGCAGCTTTTGTACTCTACGCACACATATACACACACTAAACAAATCCTTATTTAACCCCTGAGTGTATCCCTACCATTAATCAGACTTGATCTCGGCCTCGGCTGTTTTATTACACAATATACAACGTTTCTGCCATCGTGCAACTTATCAGGTACAGACCTGAGCAGGTCAGCATTTTTGGGCTTTCGCACAAAGGGAGAAAAATGTACTGTTGCTGTTGTTTGCATTTGTGCTGCATCAGTTGGTTAAAGCAGCACCTGGGTGAGATACAGCACAGCACAAAAGTTTCCATATATGTCTTAAATTAATTCAGAATAAATAGCTGAGCATGTGCAGATGCAGTATCCTGTTTTTTTCTATGCTCCTCATACTGCAGCTTGTTCTTCAAATGACAGGACGTGCTTAGTGTTTCAAAATGTATTTATTGTAGTTTATTGTAATGGTTAAAAGAACATCTACTCTCGGATTGCTTTATATTTTCAGTCAAGGTGAGGGTGCAGAATAGACCATCCATTCTGGTATTAACTATGTGAATCTAATCTTTAATTATACTTTGAGTGCTACTTTTTTTCAGATGAGCTTGCTACAAAATAGAACATAATGATCTGTTATTACAAGTCACTTTTTATAGTTTTTAGCTTTTGTTCACACACACACACATAGATAGATAGATAGATAGATAGATAGATAGATAGATAGATAGATAGATAGATAGATAGATAGATAGATAGATAGATAGATAGATACACACACACATGCATATATACATACATGTACACACACGCATTAAAGTAAATTGAATTGACTGTTGCCTTACAGCAAGGAGATTCCTGGTTCTACTCTCAGTAGGAGACTCTGGAGTTTAAAATGTTCAAAATCTCAAGAAAAAAAAAAATCCCTCTAAACCCATCCAGGGTGTACTCCTGCCTTTTGTCCAGAGAGAACTGAGACACATTCCAGCAGAACTCAGTGACCCTGCACTGGAACAAGCAGGAATAGGTAAAGAATGGATGCTGCTGATGATGAATGGATTGACAAAATTAATAATTTCAATGACATATTAAAGTAATGTGCCTTTGATTAGAAGGGAAAAAAATCAAAGGGGTAAATATACATTTATTTTTGTTAAAAGTAGGTTCAGGGGTTCTGTATACTCTCTGATCCATAACAGTTTTTAATCAAATACATGTTTGTTGTTCATGTCCTGATTATGTTGTAAAAGAATAAAATTAAAAAATAAATAATTAAAATAACACAAAAGGGTTTTCATCCACAGCAGATCGGTGCCAGTCTGAACCCCAACACCAAACATAAGTCCAGCCAATCACAGATGGGGAGGGTTTGTTTGTATAAAGTGAGAAGAAAGGCTTTGGGCATGTTTTCTAAGAGACAGCTAAAGGGAAGGCGAGGAAGAAGCCAGCTCTCCAATTTTTATTTCAATTTTATAGAAATGCCGTTCTCTCCCTTTAAATTGTACCGAGGAAAATATAAAAAGAAAATAGATGCTACTCCAGTGTCGTAAGAAGTTTTTGTAATTTGTTACTTTCAACCTCTGATCCTTTAATATTAGACGTTTGTGGTGTGGAGGAACGAGCTTTTTTCCTGGATGTCCATTAGCTCCTCAATTCCCACATCTCTCTTGTTGCAGATCTGCTGTTTCTCAACGCAGCCTGCCAGTTATTTGTCTAATTTCTATTCTTACTTCAGCCCTTTATAGTGTTGTTTGAAGTGATCTGGCGACGTATCAGATTCATGCATTCTTGGACATTTCTGCTCTGACCTTTTTTTTTTTTTAGCTCAGAGGGGCTTATACTCCCTTAGCAGACAACCAGAGCAATGAAAATCGCTTTGTTACATTTATAAATTCTCTACGGCAGTTTTAAAATTTTGCAAACAGGGCACTGTCTTCTTTGATTATGAGAGAAATAAAACAGCAGAAGGCTGTGGTGTCATTCATTTAAGAAAAAAAAAATAATCAAACAATTCCAGTCTGGTCTGAATTTATTATTCTATGAAGGCCCATTAAGGAGAAAACTGTTATGTAACCCAACGTGACTGTAAACGTGCTGACCTTTCATGACGAAAGCAACGGCAGACTGGGGACAGGTGGTGTAGCAAGTGCAGAGATAAACTAGGCCAACACGGTAAACAAACGAGTCAAAGGAGAGAAGATGACCTATGTGTGCTTGATTTTTCTTTTCATTTTATCGGTTAGCTCTCCTCTCCGTCTTTCTTCTTTGTGATGGAAAAAAACAAATTTCCCCATTCGTCCCATTTCCTCCTCCTCTCCTGCTTTTAAAATACAGAATCACAGCTGCACCTCCACACCTGAGGCTGTTGGCTCAAATATATGTATAGTGTCCCCACCCCACCCCACCCCCACTACACCTTTACTGAACATCTGACACTACTGACATCTTTATCTATTTTTTTTTTTTTAAATGCAAGCTTCACTTGAAAACATATGTGAGTTTCATTGTCACAGCGTGACTTTAGAAAAACAGCGTCATGCAAGCTGGAACTGGTTAATTTGAAATCAGGTGCTACTTTCCAAGAGATTTATGTATTATCCTTGAGAATAAGACTGTTTTGTGACTGAGAAAATGTTTTGGAAAACAGTGTTTCATTATTCACCAACAGTGAAACAAGTATGTATTAAAACTTTCCAAGTTCAAGTCAGTTTGGCTCAAACAAGCCTCCTCATTCATCTTGTTTTCTGGCAGAAGCCACTTGGAAATCTGCATCTCTGTCAGGCCCAGCAGTGGTCTCTAAACTTAGGGACTGATCAGAGTAAGTTAGCATTTAGGATGCAGTATTTTTCTCGGAGTTTGCAGACAGCTGGGCTGACGGATGCAAATGTTCTTCCCTCACCCTCTCTGTCAACTCGGTGAAGCGGCACCAAGGTTAAAATGTGATTACTCTATGGAAGAAATGAGATGGCTAATTTTGTACAATGTGTTTAGTTTAGGAGTGCTACTGGGAGATGTCATGACATAAAAGAAAGAATTAGTCTTTGCATGTGGAGAATTGTTGCCGCCACGTGTACCGCATTTTGCCCACTTACCATCCAAACAAGGGTGGCGCACCATATGATTTATTATGTAAATAATGTCAAGCGAGGATTAAAGAAAAGTCTATTATAAAAATAGATTTAAACTACATATCCAAACTCTCACAACCCAAATGTGGATCTGAAAGCCTTTAGCGTTCCATGTTTTTTATGGATAATTAGGGGTGTCGTCTTTTGATCGATGGATGGCTATAACCAATGGCTAGCTGTCATCACTTTAACTACCTAGCACTCAATGTCCTTATTTGACTTCTGACTTGTGAGTTAAGACCTAACAGAGCATTGCTATTTTTATTTTAAAGATAATATGGCTTTTAACTATACTAAGACTGCAGCGACTTGTTTTGGATTGGCCCAGATGGGTTAGCAGAGAAACCTGAAACATGTGTTCATCCTCATTTGAAAGCTGCTGGGCAGGGCTAACCAGAGGGCACCACCTGGACTCCCTCGATCTCATCGGCTTTTACCTTCCAGCAGCTGGGTCTGGGATCAACTTGTGCTTGGATCATTTTGGGCACTTCCAAGTTGACTCATGTATAATAATATTAATTAGCATAATAGATTAGCATAGACTAAGCCAGTCAAGATCATTTGGCGGACTTACAGTGGCTGAATTTAGGTGGGCACTTTCCAGCCAGTTTCCAGCTCTGCTCATTCTGCCCAACATGGTGCCGTGCACTAACATGAAAAGAAGGCTTCAATAGCAGTCCGCATAACCTAAGTGTGATGTAACGGGGGTGTGTCCAGCTCTTCTTATGTAGTCTATGATCACATCACATAATGTAAGCATGACTTCTGAAATATTTTGGAGTCTGCACGAGAGCAGATGTGTCTCAAAGTACATTCATGCATATCTGGGCAAGTTCATACCAGCAATGTCACATAACTGGCTTACACACATGTTTGTTTCCATGTGAGCACAAAGACCTCTGCTGATGATGATTAATGGAGGGACTTCATTTGCAAAACTGGCACATAGGATATATATTCAACATATATTAAAAATACTGCAGATGCTAATAATGCTATGTTCATCATGCTGTTTGTAAAATGGCAGCAGATAGATAATATGTTTTATTCCACTTCTTTTGGAATATAAAGTTAGATGTTTCTAACAATATGGAGCAAAAGATTTTCACATTCTTCTAGCAAACATGTATCTGGGAGGTAAAGAGCATATCACTTTTAAATTAAAATATATTTTTCCGCACATTCTCTATTAAAGAAAGGTAAGGATAAAAAGCAACCCTAATCAGTGCTTGTACACCCCCAAGCCCTACCCGGGTCACACTTTAATGTGTCTTCTTGAAAACTGCACAGATGTTAAATGAAAATGATGTCACTATTAAGGCAGCAGAAGTTGCTTTAAAATTCTGGGTACATTTTTCATGAATGTTTCCATTTCTTTCATTACACTACCATAAATTTAGACAGCTGTAGGGACTTTCCATGATTCACTGAACTTTGTTCTTGTATGTCTTCTCCATTGTTTAAGCATTTAACACTGTTCTCTTTTGTGTCTCATAAGCAGAAACGCCTGGGCTAAGCTTTCTATGTTTGTTGACCTCTTTCCTGTCATCTCAGATCCAGTCAGATGACCGCCCTCCCTGAGTCTGGATCTGCCAGAGACTTTTTAGCCCAGTTGACCAGGTTTTTTCCTCTCCACTGTCACCTCATGTTTGATCAGGATGGAGGACCACATTGAAGTGAAGACTTGATGCAATCTGTTGGGTTCCTTGATAGGTGCTTTTTCATGAATTAGCACAATAGGAATTTTGAACTTGGACTCTATTGGAATGAACCAGATGGTACCTAATTGAACTATACTGACCTTGATTGCTTGCTGTGTAAAGTGAAATAAGTTTTATTTTGAACTGGGACTATACATATAAAAAGAATTGAATCACAAAATCGTAAATGATCTTTGCCAAAGGTCAATGATACAAAGCCATTTCATCATGGAGGCTAGATTTTAGACTTCTTGCTGCTAAATGTCTTTGTACTCTTTTTATTCTTTGAGCTGGAGGACCTTTGTCGTTTTGTTTAAAAAAACTTGAATACTGATTTGTAATGGTCCATCCTAGTTGCTTCTGAACCCAGAGATGTGACTTCTGAACAATGTTAACCCCGGGGTCCCACCAGACACCTCCTGATTTTATGGTTTTACTCCATCCTCAATATGGTCCCCATTCCCACTCTTTTTGGAAGCAGAGTTCTTTTGAGTGGTGCCTGTTGGGCTGGATATGTTAGATTACAGGATTACCCAAGAGTTTTGTGACCATGTGGGAATCATCTGGTCATTTGCTTTTTTAAAGATGCATTTCTCCCCACATCTTGTCATTTCTGTTAATTATTCTTTTTTTTTTAAAAAAGGATGATTGATATCAAATAAAATGTGTCGTTTGAAGTTCTAAAATGTAGCTTACTTTGTGTGTGGTTTAAATCTCTTCTGAGACCTTGTGAATTGTTTACCTGTGGTTTCTACAGAAAAATGTAACATCGATATAAGAGTCTGAGCTGGCTCCTGTTTCATTTTGAGTATTGACCAGATTCTCTGCCTTGCTCTTCTGTCCTATTTTCTACCAGCTTGATCTGCCATAGTGAAACAGTTCTATCATGGGTAAAGGCCAGAGTGGGTGTACACGTGTGCATGAATGCGTGTGTGGTGTACATGTCTGTGTCTAGGTTAAGGGTGGAGGGACATAACGGATAAACAATGACAGACATAAAATTAACAAAAATATTACAAAGTATACATAGGCGTGCATGTACAGATGGAAGTACCTAGATTTAAAGAGCACTCATATCGTACTTATTTGTGCCAGTATGAATGACTGTTCTTGATAAATACCGCCTGAAGGGTTGGGGGTCACACGTGAAGGTTTACACCCTTTTCCTTTATGCACTGAAATTCATAAATTATCTTCAGGAGATATATTTGTTGTTCCCTTCGACATTCACATATCATGTGACTGTCAATCCAAAAGCACCGACTAGCACAGTGCTGACACCGTTCAACAACACAATATGTTTTTGTAAACTTGGCAAACATGGACTGTTTCGCCATGACTGGAAGGACTGAGTGTCCAGGCTCGAGCAACCACTCTGAGTCTTTTTCTTGCTGAACACAGATGTCCAAAGAGCTTAAACAGCCTGCAGAACAACACACTTTGAAGAGTTTTGGAATAAGTGTGCAGATGAAAAAAATGGTATCACTTCTCCTGTACCTGTTTAGGGTATAAACTTACTTAATTTATGATGCAACCTGTGAGAAAATATGCAAACAATAATAAGCAAAATTGAAATAATTTATCAATGTGCACTAAAAGTCTTTCGCAGCATTACTGTTTGCATTTATGAGACACTGAGGACAATAAAATGTTTGGCATGAAACCACAATTCACAGTGCTGCCATACAGACCTAATATTTCAAGGTCCATTTAAGCTGCAAGCATTTTTTTTTTCCGTTTCGATCTTGATTGTCTGATTTGTCTTCAGTTTGAAAGTGCAATCACCGGGTCTCGCTATCAGGTTTGCTCAGAGGTCTTATGTGTACACTATTATAAATAAATAAATCAAGATCAGCTCCACAACATTTGGCATACCCGGTGTTTTGTGTTACATCTCTATGGGCTCACCAGCGAGGCTGCTGCCATGTTTAACAAAATTCAATCTGCAAGACTGAAAGTTGGAGATCAGAGCCAGAGACTCTGTATTGGTTGGCTAATTCTAGGTAATGGCGTTTCCTATTGTGGGAAGGGACATCCTGGCTCGATCGCAGCGCAGGGTCATTGTGGTCATGTCTAATACGAAGCAGAATAAGATTTCTGGCATGTCTGGAAATCATACACTCAAAATAGTCGTAAAACAGAGAGGAGGGATGAGGATGTTGGGAAAGTTAAAAAGAAAAAAAAGAAAAAAATGCAGACTAACAGGGTAGTATAAATACTGACATGAAGAGAAAAAGAAAAGCTAAGCATTGATCCTTTTATTGTTTCAGCTGAGGAGTGTCTGCAGCCAGGAAGCTTCAGAGAAAAACTCTGCGGTGAGGTTAAATGTCTACAATTATAGCACTATATCAAAAGGGAGTTGAACTGCATGTGCGGCTGCAGATGTCAGGAGAGATGAAGGGTATAGCGATCCACCATCTGTCACTTTTATGAATGTGGTTATCACAGGTATTATCACTACACAAGGTTTGAACTCAGCTGACGCCTGTTCTCACCTCATAACAGTTAAAGCAGAGAGGCCGGTGTCCAGCGCAGCCATTTCAAGATACATAAGTGAGTATCTGAAGTCCTCGTGAAGTGCAGCCAATGTGGCAAAGTTTTATTCCAAGTACAGAGCAAATCTCCTAAAAGGCTAAATATTGCCTTTTGTCATCGCTTTTTTGATCAGCCCATCGCTCTTGTTCTTTGCTTGCAGATTCACATCCTGTTAACAGCAGACTCATTCCAGAGCCATGGCTTGTACTCTGGGCCTATTAACCAGCAGATGCTCCATGCACTTTAACCGTCTTCACAGGCAGAATCCTGTGCTGATTTACGAGGCAGAAACTCACAGCAGAAGAATAAAAGTGAACCCCAGAAACTGATATAACGCTTGTTTAGGAATTGGCATTGCAACCAGCACTGGACTGCACTTGGCTTGGTCTCTGTTTTTATTGTTTTCTTTGTGTCCAGTCATCTGTAATCTCCGTCTCCGTTCCCCCACCTCCCCGTTTTCTTTTTTTCTTTTTTCTTTTCTTTTTTTTTACACTTTCCAGATTTTTCTCCAGGGTTGTCAACATTCAAGTGCTCAAGAACCAGTACAGCTGGATCCCAGAACAACAGGCAACAGTCACATGAGGGCTTCAGAGTGAACTGGACTGGCCCGTGACCTGGAGAGGGATTGAGACTCAGATGCAATGACCTCATGAAACACAAGGGAAAAGGCCTACTCTCTGGCAAAATAAAAAGCACCATAAACATAAAGTGGAAGAAGAATCATCTCAAAATAATATCTTAAGCTGTAAAACTGGAGTTGTATTTGAGATACAAATAAACTGACCATGAAGATCTTATACGTGATCACTGATGAAACCCTGTTGGGGATTTACCACTACACGGACCCTGGGAAATATGCTTACCATCATCACATTTACAGTGCCATGTATATAGTATAGCTGAAGCCAGAAAGTGGTTTAGTACTACCCCAAATCAGAAAAAAGCATTAGTATGGTAAAAAGAAAAAAGAAAAAACCCAGTAATTTTTATACTTGCTTTGATGTTTATGTCACAGTGATGTTTGAACCCAAAATACTTCATATTTTATCTTCCTGTACAACCAATTCAGGTTTGTCACACATTCCCACAAAAAAGTTAACTGTCAAGCTTTTTACCCTTTTAAAAGATGTCAATCCTTATTTTAATATTAATTAAAAAAATCTGCCTCTGATACTTTTACATGTCAATAAGATTTTTTTAATGCAAAAAAAAAAAAAGGCTAAAAATCCATCTACCCATCCGTTCATGCAACACTGTATCTGAGTTCAGGTCAGGGGAGCCAACAGATCCTCTCACCTTTCCTATAGAGACGCAAAACTCCTTTCAGTCACTTGAATCAGCAATCTTGGGCTGGTCGATGTGACCTCAAACCAATATTTTGATTAACTGAACATTTAACATGATTGGGATTTATGAGTGATTGTTTGAGTCTGGTTTCAGTTTTTGCCCTTATAGATCACTGACAAGGTTTCAACTCTGCTGTTAGCAGCTGTGGATAAACCTGCAATAGAAAGTTAGTTTGATCCAAAATGCTGAGTTATCAAAAATAAATAAATAAATAAATTCCCAATGACCACTGCAGGTTTCTTTCCCTTCATGTTTGTGCTATCCAAGAAAGTTTTAAATAGATTTGTTACCATGTACCCTAATTTTGATCCATTCAGGATGCTCCCTCTAAATTAAAAAAACAACTGGATAAATAAATATTTATAGTACTTTTTTTTTTTTTTACTAGGATCATTACAGTGTCGAAACATGCATACACACAAACGCATACAGACCCACTTACAACGTCCAACTTCTGGCGATATTAATTCTAGCCGAGTAATTACTACTGTGTTCATGTTATCTTTGCCTACAGCTTTCATATCATGTGACTGATTTTAGCAACTCAGAGATGTCAGAGATTCCCCATTCATGTCTTTTTGGCCTGCAGAACTGAAAGTGCTCATCAAAGGGTCAGTGAATGACAGTGACGCTAATTTAAGGACAATCCAGACTAACCACGTGATTAGATGACTGTGATGCAATCATAGCAGCGTTTTTACAAACCCTTCCAAGGCAACAGGATTCAGTTAATGTCTTTTATTACAGTGATTTTTTTTTGTTTTGCCAGATTTGGGGAAAAAATGTTTTAGTCTGCTTCAATTGACTGATTTTGTGCATATTACACAGTTAATGTTGACATTATAGTATTATTCCAGTTGACGTTCTGCTCATAGTTTCTGTAAAGAAAACTTCAAATCAACTCAGCTCATGCTTGTTGTGACTCCACAGTCATATTCAGTTGCAGGTCAGTTTGGAAATGTTGTGATTTATTTGTTAAAGCGTAGTTAGCTACATGCCAACTGACAGCACAATAGACTAGACATGTTGTGTTTGCGATTATCACATAAACTTGTGATTGGACTAAAAAAAAAGTCTTTTTTTTTTTTTTTTTTTTTTACTAAATCTTGATATGAAAAGGTAAGGAAACCCCAAGTTTGGTGTTTTATTATAGAGGCAGATATTTCATGGGTAATCAATTCAACAAATCTTGACATACAGGAACTCAGATGATCAATGACAACCCGTTCAGACAGGGGTTTAGCAGAATCCAGAAACCCCATAACCGGCAGGGTGAAATCACAAGAGAGAAGGGCAAGGACTACTGGAGCCAGGTTAAGATGATCCGGCACTGGCAGATGGAAGAGTGGAGCTTAAAGCCCGAGTAATCAGTCGCAGGTGTGGATAATCAACCTAGCTGAACCAGACGAGTAATCAGAAAACCTGCAGCAGGAGGATCTGGTGGAAGAACAAAGCAGAGTGGGGAAAAAATGAAACTCTTTGAAAACTTTGGATTTGTGTGCCAATGACAATGGTTTGAATACAGTATTTAAAGTGACAGTAGCTGAAACGGAAACCTAGAAATTCTGTGACATGAGAACAGGGTATGCAGAGGTACATGGAATGGGGAAAAAATGATGTTATTGCTCAGAAAATTTGTAGGCTATAGGGATTGTCTTTTAGGTCTGATCTCATTAGCATCAGATGCAGTCAAATTGTGCTATGATGATATTTTTGGATCAGTTACTTGAAGGACAAACAGCCCAGGGGAAATGGGTTTTGCTGAGAGGGAACCTTTGACAGAACTACTGCAAGTTGACACAATATTGGTGCCAAAGCTTGGTTTGGAATATGTCATACTGGACAAAACGCCATGTTATAAACCATATGAGGAACACTCTGCACTATGTGGAGGTTTGACCTTCATTTGTAATATTGAAGATTGCCTCATTGTTGCAACAGACCCTCAGTCTTTGTCTAGACCAGACCTGAATCTAGGCAACCAAATATGATAGGATCGATTTTATAAAGGGCTATGACAACATAGCAGTCTATGTTGTTGATCTGCATAATTAAAGTAAAGGGGCCAGATTTCTTTCAAACCATACCCCACTCGAGTGATTACTGCCAACAGATCCCACCCAAATGGCTAATGGATCAGGGCAGGCAGAGAATGGGGTTGGGATCACTGGGCTCCTGTGAGTCTCACCAATCAGACAAGTACAAAGTCCTCTGATCACTTCACTCTGGGCCTTGTTGTCCTCTGGGAATCCACCACATGCTACTGTAGCATTCTTGCCACCAAAGTGGGGGTCCCCTAGGTATTAAGGACCCACCGAAGTTGTCCTTGCATTTGAGTTAGGAGAGTGTTGACAATGGACAGTTTTCCCACTGTGAACACCTTTGAATGGGTTTTGTCCAGGGTATTACTATTAGACATTGTCTACTACTAATACCCTGACTGTGATGTTAAAGTATTTCAACTATACAATGTCCACTTCACAATACACTATGGATGTGGACACCGTCAAGTTGCAGAAGCTTTTATCTGGCAAACATTCAAGGTGTTGGCTTTGTATGCCAAGAGTTGACACTTGTACAATTTTGACCTGACCAAAATCCCAGATGTTGATTTGAGTCTTCCTTGGCCTTAGGGGCCAAACATTCAGGTTCCTCTGATTCTTATTAAACTTGGCACCTCAAAAACTACCCCTCAAGGCATGATAAAGCTGAAATATCAGTTTTGAAAAGTTTCTGTTTTCCACTTTTTTTCTCTCCAAACCTCAATGTTATAGTACTGCTATTTGACAGATGGCCTTCCATGACTTCTAGTTAATAAAGGTAATTTAAGGGACTTTCCAAAGGAATTTCTATGTGAATTATGTGAAAATGACATAGTGGACCTAGAATGCAACAAATATAATACTGCTAGGCACACTTGCCTGTGATGCACCTGAAATGATGTTATCATACAAGGATGCTACTGGGTAGAAACTCTGGATTCTGACTTCTCTTGGTGACAAAAGTAATCAGCCTAAATTTCACTAGATTTGGAGTTTCCACATCTGACTGAGATATGAAGGTGCACATTTCACATACCCAAACATTACTAGTTTGTGTGTGTAGATATTTTTGGAAGCTGTATGCTTTTCAAATGAACCACTTTTATGCCAGGTTTGAAGCAAATCAAAGTGCTTTTAAATTTTAAAGTCAAATGTTGTGAAGCCTAGCAATGTATGTAAAGATGTAAATATTCTCATGCTTATAACTACAAAACCAAAAATGTTTGAAATTTCCCTTTTTTTTAATCTTTCTATGTATCTTTCAGTGTGCAGAGTTTTAATGGAATATGTCTTTCTTTGATTTTTGCCTTTTTTAAATTTAAATATTAAAAAGTAGACCTCTTTGAAGCTGACAAAATCAAGTATGAATTCAGCACTCAATGAAAGGTCTAAGGGGTGGGATTTGAAGGATCTGCCCTGAGGTATCATGCACAAGATGAAACTGAAATGGTTCAGGTAGAACAGGAGAGCATGTTTAGTGATCTGTCATTTTACCTATGTCATTTTGTACATTATGAAGAAGGCTTTCATTTCTACACTTCTGACCATGATTTGGAGCAAGTGAAGAGCCCAGCTGTTTTCTTTGTTGATAAGGACACATCAAGAAGTAGAAGCAGATTACTAGTTTCATTTAGAGCTGGCCATAGATTTGGGAAAATCAATGATGGGGAAAATGAAGAACAAATAGAGGGAGGATTTTCTTCAATAGACAGAGCTCCTGAGAGTTAAAAATATGGAAAGTGCTATGTCCACTCCTTGGAGTAGAATTGATACTCACATCTAGCTCTGACTATTGCCTGATGGAGAGAGAGAGAGAGAGAGAGAGAGAGAGAGAGAGAGAGAGAGAGAGAGAGAGAGAGAGAGAGAGAGAGAGAGA